>PKMM01022803.1:93389-168095 GCA_002933915.1 Eutrema heterophyllum | reverse complement strand
TTTTTTTTTTTTTTTTTTTTTTTTTTTTTGAAAATGGAAGGTGCTGTTAAGATAATTTGGTCTGAAATTTATGAAAAGTTTGATGTCGTCGTGAGGAGCACGGAACAAAAAAAATCGATAATACATATCAAAGAAAACAATAAGAGGGATTTACTCCCTTAAAAAAACGATAATTCGTTTGGTTTAAAGAACCTGTTAATTTTTGATTTTTGTTAAATGACTAGCCAATACACATCTATTGTGTCATTTCGTTTTTTTTTTAATTATAACCATTTTCCCCACCAAAGTAAAATCTAACTAACTTATATATGCATGTACTTTTCAGTGACCTATATATTAACAAAAGTGGATCATGGTTATTGGTTCCCTAAATCTAACAACAATAAAAAAATCGAAGAAAAGGTTAGTGATAGATTTTCGTTATCATTAGGTTACAATTCTTATATAAGGTATATACAGATATAAGGAATATACGAGATATTTTTTGGCTCATAAATCAATTAATAAATTAATCACAAGATAGCAAGTCTTGACCCTTTCTCCCATTAATTTGGTTCAAGAGTATAACGCATGTTGTTTACACAGGTGAATGGTCCATCTGAAACATTTCCTATTCAATAATATATCTCAACAAATTAATATAGAAAAAATCTTCTAATATTGCAAATGATCCTACCATTTCTGAGTAGTTGCCTGGTGGAACCTAACAGTTAATGGTCGAGACATTAATTCTAGTCTTCTGGTGGAACAATCCAAAATCGAAATGAGTGGAAAAAAAAAGCATACAAAGAATCAAAGATCACAAAAATTCTCTTAGATTCAGGGAGTTAGATTCGTTCGCTTATTTGACGTATGCACCTCAAAGCTCAAGTTCTTCATTTATGCTCGCTCACTTACTGGGTTTGATACGTTTAGGATTTGGGCTTTACAATGTCAGGCCCATCTATTCAATAACACTAGTCTCGTACAAAAATGTTTAATCCGGTTCCCACGTTTACATTTGGTTATCATGAATCCACAGCCAAAAAGAAATTAAACCAGGCATTGATAAGTTAAAAAAAATTAATTACCTTTAAAAATGTACGTGCAAATATTATACAAAATGTTAGTCATAAAACTTAATAAACTCTTTAACAAAAAATATAAAACTTAATTAATGATCTGACAAGTTCAATTTTTTTTTTGTTAAAACCCAATTCAAGTTTTTTTTTAATAAATGATATTTTAATGATATAAATGTAATATAGTAATGTTTGTAAGTTATTTCCATGTTTTATTAATAAATTTCTAAAATTATTCTCTGCGTGTCACATAAACATATTTTCTCTGTCTTCGCTTATACTAAGAAGATTTTTAATACAAAACCAAATCTAACCTTTTTTGAAAAAATATTCCTTGGCATAATTGGTTAAATTGTAGAATGGTACGTAAAATTGTAGAATGAAAAACTAGGCAGAACGGAACGGCGGAATGATTAAGCGATAAAAGCTTAATTTAACTACAAAAGCTTAATTAACATTTAACTTGTGGAAGAGCGGATAAGATTCCAAGGAATCGCAAAATTATTCCGCGGATTATTACCATTCAGCCGGTTTATCTTCTTTCTCTTGCTCGTCCTCGTTCTCATTCCCATTCTCGTTCTCGTTTTCATCCTCATACTCACCCTCATCTTCGGGTTGAACCAACTTCAACCTGAGTCTACCGTCTTCGCGGCTCGCTCGAAGAAACTCTCTCCTCGGAATCCTAACTTCTTCCAACACAAGCCTCCCTTCTTCTCTATACGTCTTGAAGCTCATCCTCGTCATCGCCGGAGGATACTCCCTCCGTTCCTTTTTCCGTGGTCCCCACTCCTCATCGCTGCTTCCGTTGTCTTTACCCTTCACTTCAAATATCCCATCATCATCATCATCATCTTCTCCGTTACCGTTGACGTTAACTTTTCCGTCTTCCAAGTCGTAATAGCTCTCTGACCCTAGACCTTCCGTACACAGCTGCAGGCTGCTGTTCTCGGCCGAGGTTTTTTCGTAGGAAGAATGGGATGATTCCTTGAAATGGAGCTCACCGAAAATCTCTGTAAACGGCGGCGTTCCGTCGTGGTCGGTGACGTGGAGACCTTTGATTGGGTTTGGGTTCCAAGGTGAAGAAGAGGAGAGAGTATCAAGAAGAGACTTTGGAGTCTTGTCTTGTCTTAGGTTCTCGAATATTCGATGAAAGCTTCCATAGGCTGCCATTGATAAACAAAGAAGAAACTGAGAATTAGCTCTCTTCTTTGTGTTTTTTTTTTTTGGTTTGAGGCTGGAAGAGAAAGAGAGAGGACACGAGAGGGGCATGAAGTAGAAGATGGTATTGTCAAATATATATTCTTAAAACCTGTTACAAAAAAAAAGGTATATATATATATATATATCTATTCTTTAGGGGGGAAAGACTCGAATAAATTGATAAAAGTTTTGTTATATTCAAATATTCAAATGGAATCCGATTAGTGGTTAATTTGAACAGATAGTATTAGTTTTGTTTGCCGATTCATTTATAATTTGACAATGGCGATGAATGATATATTTTTTTCTAGACGATTCTGTGACTTAGATAATAATAATAATAATTGCGGCCTACCAAAAGAAGCAATTTCAAAGTGAGGTAATTAATTTGTATGTTTTCTTTTCTTTTTTTTAATTCAGGAATTTCATATATCTTTTCATCCAAATTGAAGCAATTTTTTAAGCAAGATATATTAATACTAATCCCTTATATATTAATTGAGAATGACTGATAAAAAAAAACTTTCGTTTGACATGTGATTTATAATTACATCACTGACAATCCCCTATGATATGTCATTACCATAGAGCATCTCATGATATTTTTGAAAAAAAGTTTTACTTACTAGAATAATTACATTCATGTCATTCACATTAAGTATATGTTTCACTTGATTACTATGCATAATTAATCATATAGCCTCTCAAGATATTTTTATAAAAAAGATTTAACTTATTAGAATAATTGCATTCATGTCATTCACATTAAACTTATGTTTTACTTGATTAATATGCATAATCATAGAAGTTTTATTATGATATTTTATATACATTTTTAAATCAATATTATTTTATAAGTTATCTCATTTGTAAAATAAAATTTTGTTTTCAATTTTTTCTAATGTGAAAAATATTATTCTGACAAATTTCATATTTACCAAAACTATTTATTTATAATTGACAAAAATCTTTAACTAAAACTACACATTCAATATTTATATCGATTATTTTGTATTTTTTATACTTTTGGGAAAATCATTATAGTTTAACCATTTAAAATAATCTTCACGATAAAAAAAAAACTACATCAATATCGTTAAATAGCATAGCTATTTCATAATGCAAAATCGTATTTTCATTTCTTCATTTACCAATAAATATAAAATTCTTCAAAAATAATTTCATATCATCACTGCAAAGAAACATTGCAATAAAAAATAAACAAACATATTTATGTGCTTTGAAAGGGTTTTGAAATTGGAATTCATTTTAAGTTTTGGCACTATAAATATCATCAAATCATCATTTAATTATATTCAAATTAGATGAAACTTACGTTAGAAAATGATAAGACAAAAATATCAGTTGCAAAAATTTGCAAATATAATGCAGATGGAATTTGGTTGTTACCTAATATAGTTATCAAACATATTTTGCATTTATTTCTGTTTATTATTGATTATTTAACAATTTTCAAATTTTTAAAAATCTATATAACATTATTTGGAAACCCAACGATTAGACTCTATATAGGAAGAAATGTCTTCCGTAATCATTTTACTCATCATTTTTTAAACAGTAGCATTTTTGATCTAATTATAATCTTTATATCATGATTCTTTTCTTTTTTTAACTCAATCTCTGATTTGAAACTTTTGAAAAATATGTGAAAAATAAAGGTGATATCACAAGACATTTAAAAAAATATCATATTGTTGTTGGTACTAACGATCGAGATGGTTCTAATCGACTCAAAAGTTAGTTATTTGTTTTAATTTGTTTTATTATTCCTATTATTTATGCTAAATCTTATTCACATGTAATTTTCTTTTCATAACTATTAGAGTTAGTTTATTCTAACAGTGAAATACACTATATATAACATTATATTTTACAATTCTATCCATATGCTTTTTCATATTATTTGATTTTGACACACAAATCTCATCAAATTTAAACAATATCTATTATATGGCTCAAATGGTTTACAAAAAACATATGTATCATATTTAGAATTTTAAATTATTATGGTCCATATTTTCATTTCAAACTCGGATATTACAAAAAATCTATAGTTATTTCACTCCGCGCAAGGCGCGGATTACTACCTAGTATATTAGTATATATCATACTAACATTTTCTATATTTTTGCATGCATTACATTAATTAGGTATTTTACATTTAATTATGTGAATAATTCAACATCTATAATTTACATGTTATTCAAAAATCCTATAATATATAATGTATTGATGATTAATTAGTAAAGTGAGGCATTTTGGTATTAGACTTCAAAAACATGACGGAATGAATGAAAATACAAATGATATGCCATGACAGACGATAAATGCAATTATACATGCATTTGTAAGTTTTTTTTTTTTGACCAAGTCATGCATTTGTAGGTTGGATCCCTAGACTATTAAATACGTTGTAACTGTGAATACTATTATACTGAAGCTCCAATAAATCAAGAATTTTTTTATTTTTATTTATTTTAAAACAAAGAATGGGGAATGGAATAAAGAGGAACGACCAAGTGGTGCCAATTTTGGTGGCTATAATTATTTGGACACGGCCAAATTATTTTATATGGACTATTCATATATTCTTTATATTATGGAATCATACCACCATTCATTTCTCTTTTCAAATTTTGTTGGATTTGATTTTTCCTTAAAATATCGCATCTTTCTATATATAAAAAAATGCAAATTAATGACTGAAACACATATTATTTTAAACTAAGGATCTCTTAAGCTTCAATGCTTTTGTTATTAAGGTTTTGATAGAGAAAATGAATGTAAAGTAAACTGTAGCAACGTGGAAGTTTTCTAGATATTACAACATTTTATTTTGTCTGGGCAAAAAGAAAACTAAACTTCCAATAGTAGCAAACCACGACAGATTCGAGATGTAGTTGAGTCGATGTGATTGGTTAAACCGTGGGAGCCTCGTGATCCTCAACCACATAATCTGATTTCATGATATTCTCTTATAACCAGGCGTTATGGAGACTAATCACCAATTATGTACGACATAACCGGATTTCCAAAGTATCCGTATTGAATGAATATCAATAATAGTATCGGTAAACAATATGAAACCACTACAGTATATTATAATTACTTATTACAAGATATTTAAATTGTACACGAGTTTAAAATTGTGCAGTTGTGCTAGTAGGTAAGTCTGTTAATGCGGAACGGTCCTTCTCATGAAACCCGTTTCACCATGGCCTGCATATTCATTTTCCTAGCAGGTTAAGATATGTAAGCACATACATATACATATTCCCATATGTTTCCACAGGTCTCTGATCATATGATCTATAGTCAACAAGTAAATAGCTTATATATTATATTCATAGTATAAGTTTATATATTAAGTAAGACGTTTTATGTTTTTTTAAAAACGGTGGTTACCATTTATCAGCATTTTTACCATTTAGGTTAAATGGTGTTTTTATCAGCCTTTTTTTGGGTTAGTTGGTTAATTTGTTTGCTGCTTAATTGGTTAATTTTATTGCTGCGGAAATTAAAATGTTTTCTTTACAACCGCATTTTGACTCTTACAAAAACTGTAGAGTGAAAAACATGATAAGCAGATTAGAAGCTGAAGATAATCAAAGATCATTCCTCATTAGAAGCGGTTGGGATGGACGTAATGGCGTTTTTTTTCTTTCTCTTTGTTTATAACAAGGCACACGTTGTTATTATTTTGTTTTATCGTAACTAAAGAGTTTACTTGGTTCTCGAGAAAAGGGAGTTTACTGTTATTATAATAAGTTAACTGTTCGAATAGTTGTTAGGCTTTATGTAGTTATTACTTTTATTTTTATATCATTTTAGTATGTCATCAGTCAATTAATCTGCCATATAACTTTTCAATTATTTCTAGAGTCAACTAAACTTAAAACCAACTAAAAGCTACCACCACCAGTTTACTTCCAGATTTTGTTATGTTTTTATTTTTTTTTATGATAGTCAGAATCATATATTTCTTATGAAAAAAAAAAATAATAAATATATATATATGTTTTTTGTGATGTGTGACGAACGTCCACATACCGGTGGTCCGTGGAGCCCTGTCCGAATCTATCCACCCAACAAGACATCACGATTTCACCTTTTCCACTTGGTCAATGACCAACAACATCTGCCTCGATACCTCATTTATCTATATCTTTATTATATATACCCAAACACACGTACGTAGACAATAAAGTTTTTTTGCGAATATCTTTATACGAATTTTTATTAACGTCCACAAAAATATGATTTAGCGACTGACGAGATACCCAATCCATCGAATGGAGCCTTGATGTCTCCTAGTTTATACGATACCGAATAACCGAAATACATACGTATAGGTAGGAGAATTTCACTCCTCGTAGAATAAAAAGTCTCATAACCATCATGAATATTATTACTAGACCAAAAGAATCGTATTAGTTCGAGAAATTTTTTAGAGAGTGGATATGTAAACACTAACAACGTTTTATGAAACTTTCAAAATGACTAAATTTGATTTATTATTCTGATTCTTGCTGTATATGTACCTACTTACTAGTTACTACTAACTACTCTCTAGTCTCTACTGTTGACAAAAAAAGGTAAGTTGACAAACAAAAAAAAAGCTCTCTAGTCTCGACTCTCGACAGTTACAAATTGTTTTAAAGAAACACAGTCCGGCTTTCGTTGGAAACCCTTCAATAAAATTAGAAAGTAAGTATCTTATTGGTTTGAAACTTTGATTGAACGACACTGTAGTTCAAATTAACAAAATATGGTATATGGTCAAGTCATTATCAGCATTATAGCCAAAATCTTTCATGCAAAAAAAGCTAATACCATAACATAACTTAGTTAAAACAAAAATCAAAATAAAAACTAAAATCCACGTGAGATAACCAAGTACCAACAAACAAAGCATGATCAAGAATAAAAATCATAAATCATTGTTTCAACTTTCAAGATTTGATTCCAATATAGTGCATGGTTTTTAAAGAGATGTTATCTTTTTTTTCTTTTCTTTCTTAACCAATTAAAAATCGACAGCATCAAGCCAAACCGGTGGCGATGAACCCAAATATATATATATGTGTGTGTGGAGAAATACAAACTTGTGAAATTTTTTACAATGCAATGATCAACCCAAAATTTAGAACTTTATATCAGTATAAAGTTCAAACTTTAGATATGTAAAATATGGAAGACTCTGGTATTTTTTATAGATTGTTTTTTGTAGATTGAGTAGTAGTCTATCGTCATCATATGTGTTTTATTAATTAAACCGTTTATTTGTGGATAGTTAGATCTATCATTCGTAAATGAAAGTTTGTGACTCTTAAACTATTATCATTTTAATATAAACTGTTAAGTGATCAAAATATGATCATTTCTTCCTTTCTAAAAAACAACCTAAATAATTCCGATTTTTTTTTTTGCAGCTTTTTAGAAAGATTTTGTTTGTTATTAAAGTATGTATAATTTAGATAAAAAAATCATTTCTGGAAAAGGCGTATCCAAATACGTATATAATAAGTATGCAAATGACATGCAACTTTTTTTTTGACCCACTAGATAAAGTTGCATGACTACACAATGTTGATTCAACTATATACATATTTCCTTTTAGCAAAAAAAAAAAAAAAAAAACTATATATATATTCCTCTCTACAATATGCTTTTTGTGCACTTTTTCTTGAGAGTTCCAATGGTCCTTCGAAGAACCGATTTTAAATCCATCTTTCCAATCATCTCAACTTTTTCTTTGTGCACTACTCAAAACTCATCAATATTGCAATTTTGTGACTTGTATAAACAAAAAAAATATATATATGTTTACATAACATATACTATGTTTGATTTAGTTCCATATATGCAATTAATTTGTAATTATTACGAACAATACCAAAGGTTAGAAAGAACATGCTTCACCATACCATCGTCAGGGGCCTGAGAGAGACACCGGTTCAATACGGTTTACAAGTTTGATTAAGCATTGGTAGGGACGATTTAACACAGAAGAAGCCAATTTCCAAATTAGAACATTGACAAAAAGAATAGAAACGACACCAACAGAACCACATTAACACATACAAAACAAATCAACCAACTATTTGATTTTGAAGAACAGCTTAAGTCTCCTCCATGGTTTCTCTGCTCCTTTTTCTTCACCGCCAAGCTTCAGTACGCTCTACCCTCGAACCTACACGGCTCAAGTTGGTCAATCCTTTTGTTCTACTCACAGGCCACTGATCCGGATGAGCCAGAGCCAGCACCTGCACCCTACTTTTTCTCTCTGTTTCTATCTGACCCGAATCACTTAATCGCCCGGTCCTGGCATTGTTCTCAGGGGTTGATTCGTCTGATATTTCACTGCTTAAACTCTGATTTTCTGCATTTTCAATGTAGTCTGGTTGCGTCTCTTCACTCTGCTCAATGGTGTTAAAAGCCAAAGACTGTGAAGGGCTTTGGTGACCGCTCTCATCAGACGGTTCTAAAGGGAATACATGAGCTTGCTCTACTACCGAGTCTTGCCTTTCCCTTAGAGTTTTTTCGATTAGCATCTTGAGAAAGTTCATCACTTGAACCGCATACATCAGCGCTGTCAATGGATCATCCATCTACAAGAGAGGGTTTTTTTCAATCAATTTGTTTAATCCGGTGCACACGAGTAAAACATTGACAATGAAAACATTGTTGCTGAGCACACACCTGTGTCATATTAGGCGCGAATACCATAGCGATGTTATGCGAATTCATCTTGTTAAGATGTTCGTACTGAACAACATCAGCCATTAGATTGATGGCCCAATCAAGCAGAGACGCTTCTGTGGGTGGAAGAAGCCTAACGAGCTCGACATATTCCTCTTCTGATTGGCACTGCATGACTTGTTCGGGTGACAACGAATCAAGAACGCTTGTAGGGAGTTCTCTAAACCATGCCTGAAACCGAAGATTAGAAAACAACCACGATTAATATATAAATTTTGCAAAAGAAAATGTGTTTGTGCATACATTACATACCTTGATAAGCCCTGCCAAACAGTGAACATCGATTCGCTCGGGTATAAATCCTCGGTTTAGTTGTTCCCTAACTGCCTCTTCCTCACTATTCTCAGCAGTGAGTCTAAAAATTCCCTCTGCCTACAAAAAGTAATGAAGAAGTGATTACAAGGATAGCTTAATTAAAAGATATTCACTTTGGACAAACCTCGAAGAAGCAATATACCTGCAAGCCTCCTTGACCGTATAAACAGTTTTGCATCAACAAGAGTATGGTTGGTACACAATTGCCTCTTGAATCATATGATAATTGCATTGATTCGGTTGATACCCCAAAGACTGTTGCACTAAAGTGATGAGATAGCAAGACAGGTAAGAGACGAACAATGCAACCTTTTCATAATTTAACTTCAACCAATAGATAGTATCTTATACATCAAAAAGACAAGTTACTATCGAGGGCTACCGGCTAAATGTTGTTAGAATGAATCAAGTGATGCTATCTGAGATGCATTCACATGGGCCAATAGCCCAATCTTGGAACGATATACAAAAGGAACGAGCCTGAGCCAATACTAACTGTTTAATTGCAGCGTCTAAAACATAGAGCTCTACGCTTCTGCTGAGGAAAAAAAAAACTGAAGAATGTGCGCTAATCACTCCATGTACTGACTGATAAAGGATTTGAATCGAAGAAGCTTTTTATCTTTTTGGTTTTACTGATTCCGCATAAACCTGAATTTGTATACAACCAAGCATTGAGAGCCTAACAAGAGGTTATACAAACAAGGAAGCCTTGATCAGAAGCATTCTTTATCCATCTACAACCGCTGCTCACTCGAGACCAACAATAAATGCAAGATAAGATTGGATTCTTGACATAATATGATCATTCATAGTTGAGAGATAAGTCAGAGCAGTCTTGTTAGAACGAGCAATTCGATAATCGCAATTTCTTCAGCACTGAAGATCAAATTACGAGCCTAACCGTCATGTTCACTAATTGCTGTGGCTTCTAACATAATACAGAGACCTATGAAACTCTAGAAGAGAGCTAAAAAACCCAAAATTTCTCAAACCCTAATTGCAAGAATCAAAATGGGAGATTGGACAATGTACCTGGCGCTTGGAGCCCTTCTGGGAACCTCAGGCTCGAACTCAACGGGCAAACCCAAGAAGCCATTGAAGCGATCGAAGGTGACGTGCGCCACGTGGCGGACATTGGTGGGCCATCCGATCTCCATGCTACAGAGCTCCCTCCGATTACTCTTGCAAGAAACCAGAGATCTCCTGAAAATGGCGACAAGAAGAGCCAACAGCGAGAGCTGATCTTCCCCGCCGCTGCTTCCGCCGTCTTCTTCTCCATCTGTGCTCCGACTCAAATCTTGCAGTTGTTGTTGTTCGATTGAAACTTGAAAGTCAACATCTTGCGCGAATCCAGGAACTGGGTTCCTTCTCCGATGGTCAGGGCTAATCAGGAGAGTCGCATTGGAACGGGAGGCAGATGGAGATGGTGAAGAAGAAGAGGGAGAAGAAGCGCTTGGAGATGAAGGAAAGTGAAGGACTTCAGTCATGGCGGTCAAGAAGCTTCAGATTCACACAAAAGAAAACAAAAAGAGATTATCAGAAAAAAGGAATCTGCTTTTTGGTTCAAATCATGCAAGGAAAGAGAAAGGGTTTGATGCAATGAAGAGATTTGGATTAGAGAAATGTGGGATGTGGGACGTAGGAATCATTACCCTTCTCTTTCTCTTCCTCTGCTCTTTTGTTTTTTCCTCTGGGTTTTGGGTTTGAGGGTTGGAGACGAAAGCCAAAGAGCTCAGGATCGAGGATTAGAGAGATTTGGTGGGAAATAACTGGAAAATTGTTCATTGAAACCCTAATTTAATGGATTTATTAATTAAATTGATCCAAAAAAATGGATTAATTAACTTTTATTAGATAATTAAATCGGTTGCCATATTATTGGGTCTGACTCATAACTCTGAAAAACAGCGGAATTGGAGGAAATAAAAATAAGATATTGGAATGGAAAATAAGAAAAACGAAAAAATCTTGAACACTAGCAAAATGATACAACTAATTTGTTGTTAATCACGATTGTGTTTTGTAAAAATACACATAATCCCAAAACCAATTTACTTTTACGCAGCTTACCAATCAGGCAATCATAACCATCATTTTTTTTTGGGGTCAAATGAAGATTACAATTTGTTTGTTCTAATGAGCTTAGGATTAAGATGTTATATCATGACTAACGGAAGTTGACAAGTATTTATATATCGGAATAAATGCATTAGGATTTCTGTTTATATTTGATATAGCAAGTGACAATGCAATTTTGATACAAAAATAATTAAATACAATAAATTTTTTTGAATCTCAGTGCTCACTATCATATTCTAATCAAATAAATATTATAATCTTTCTGAGATTAGTTTACATTAAGTACCGATTTTAGAACAATAAACCTTGATAATGTTTTAAATTCTGTCACAATAAATGTGGATTTCGTTTGGGGCTAATCTGTTTTGCTTAAATGATTTTTGCACGTCTTTCTAAAATGCGAGACCATGTTATGTGCGTACTGCGTAGATTAGTAGTATCCACGTATACATGACACAAATATACATACCATCCAAATGTATATGCATGCATACTTGAGAATTAAATTTGAGTTTGGCGGCAAGGCATCATAATTTTAAGTAGACATTTTTTTCATATGATATATATATTTGATGAGGATTAGCTACATAATTTATTTGATTGTAAGTGCACACCACCAAATAAATGATATTTTTAACGAACTTAAAGAGTCAGGCTTTAACAAAAAAAAACTTAAAGAGTCAGACGGCGTATGTTTACTGGATAAATTTTTGTGATCAAAGCACTGCCCAATAATAAAATGAAGCCAGCCCAACAATTATAAAATCTTTACGTGATACTATAAGAGAACAGAATCAACTATTATATCCATATAAGCACGTTGGGGAATCGTGCTTGCCTCACATTTTGTATTAAACTCTTGAACACTATAAAAGCTGTAACATATTTCTACATTTCCCCATACTAGAAATTCATATAGAAATTTCAAAAAAAAAAAAAATGGCCGTGAAGATCTCGATCATATCAGCATTGATCATCTTTCTTGCTGTGCTTAGCTTCGGCCATTGTTGTTATGGCGAGCTTCAGTTCGGATCCTACAATGAAACTTGCCGAAACGTAGAAAAAATCGTATTTGAAGTTGTTCAGAAGGGATTCATCAAGGATCCATCCATTGCACCCGCAATGATCCGGCTTTATTTTCACGATTGTTTTAGCAACGTAAGTTGATTAATTCTTCTTATACGTAAAATGTTCTAAAGAGGTAGTGGGCTAGTAGTTCCTGCTAACGGAAGTGTCGGCGCTGTGGGTATGTGTCCCAGTGATCGATTCTCCGCGAGTGTGGTTTTCATTAATTTAACCCGCTTGGCCACGGGATCCTATAACATGCTCTGGTCCCGGACACGAGGGACCCAACCTCGTTAAAAAGTTTTCTCTTCAAAAAAAGAAAATGGTCTAAAGAGTCTTAAAAGAAGCAGTGATTGATCTTATATGTATTTAAAAAAATTTGTATGTAGGGATGCGATGCGTCGCTTCTTCTCGATGGTACGAGCAGCGAGAAAAAGGCATCGCCAAATCTAAGTGTACGAGGATATGAATTGATAGATGACATAAAAATCGCGGTCGAAAAAGAGTGCCACGGGGTTGTTTCTTGTGCTGATATCATAGCTCTCGCGACTAGAGATCTTGTTACTCTTGTAAGTAAACACACTAGTATTAACTTATTTCTTATATCTAGCTACATCCTCCATTTATATGTCATGTTTTCCTAACCGATTGCGAAAAGTTAATTTAAAATTTTGATTTGAAGGCAAGCGGAGAGAAAACAAGATATGAGATACCAACGGGACGGTTTGATGGTAGGGAATCTTCGGCGTTGTCAGTGGATTTGCCGTCTCCTAAACTGAGTGTCTCGCAAACCGCTGCGATGTTTGCTAAAAGAAAACTTAGCGTTACCGATATGGTTCTGCTTCTTGGTATTAAAAAATATATTTCATAACATATTAAATTTTGATGATATTATCTTATAGTTATTGATATTTTAATTTTTGTTTTTGTTTTTTAATAGGTGGACATACAATTGGAGTAGCGCATTGTTCATTCATCAAGGACCGGCTATATAATTTTAACAACACCAACAAATCTGATCCATCTATGGATCCTACTTTGGTCAAAGAGTTAAGAAAAAAATGTCCTGAGAAATCTTTATCTGATGGCATTATTAATCTGGATCAGGATAGTTCGAGTTCGAACATTGTCGATGTATCTTTCTACAAACAGATAAATTCTAGCCGAGGAATCCTTCAAATTGATCAAGAACTCGCCAACGATGGAATGACGAGAAAGATGGTGACGGATTTAGCCAGCGGTAACGATTTCTTGGCTAGGTTTGGTCAGGCCATGGTGAATTTGGGATCGGTGGGAGTTAAAAATGAGCAAAATGGAGAGATCAGAAAATTATCGTGTCGTTCTTGCAAAAATCTGTTTTGCACAAAATAAAACTTCGCACCGTTTTTTTATTATGTGTATTTTATTTGCTAAACCGTTTTTAATGTGTTGACATTTTTCGTTTTTCATTTTGTCATTTCTATTTTGTATTGCGGGTGTGAATTTTTTTATATTGTCATGGCATCTGAGTTGTTCTTAAGGGTAATTAAAGGAATAATAATGAAAAAAGTAAAAAATTGCGGAAAAATGCTCAGTTATGTTCGTTCAGTTTGCTTCTCTATCTCTTGTGGTCTTCTCTCCTAGTCCTAGTATCTTGAAGTTATCTCTACTTATCGATTCACATGAGGATCAAATATAATGGCTAAATCCAACTAGAGTCAATGATGCCTAATTTATTCATTGGTGATCGATTTTTTTTCTTAAATGATTTTTAATCAGTGAAATCCCTACATGATTATTAATTAAATGATCAACTGGCACTTGTGAGACAGTATTATCATGAACGTAATTAAAAAAGATATATTGCATAATAAAGAGTGGTGGTATTTTTTTTATCCTTCATCCACATAACGATTATTACCTCAATGTGTTGATTCCATACAACCTTTTCCATAGAATGCAATCAGAATATCAACTATTACAAAAAAAAAATCATGTTCTATATTATTACAAACAAACTAAAAATTCCTTCTGAGATTAGTTTAATTGACATCATCTGATACATAGGGATTAATATATATTAAATGGACAAAATTCAAATCATATATAATTTAAAAATGATTTTTTGGTTGTTTTCAAAATGTAATACTTATAATTTAAATATTTGAAGAAAAATGAAAAGATAACAAAACTAATTCTAGAGCATGCAAGTAGAAAAAGAAAAAAAAAACGTTTTAAAAAACTAATACTTTTTCCTTTTTATTATTTTGCTTTTTTGTGCTCTAAATAATTAACAAAACTGTCAAGAAAAAATAATTAACACAAAAATTATATCATTATTATGACATGTATCACAATCTAAATTAATATTAATATATGTCAAAATCTTGTGAGTTATAATAGGACTGCGTAGTACATTTATGTTGGATGCATCTAAATTTATATACTAAACTATACATAAAATTGAACTACTAATTTTGTCAACTAAAATCATATGCAGAGACTGGAGACTTCTCCTAGAGATTAAAAAAAAAAAAGAGAGACCAAAGATTCCAGTGAAACAAGTTTACAAAGCAAAGGGATCAACCTTTTGACCAAAAAAAAGGTCCAATATTGATGGAAAGATCCGAATTAGTTCAAAGTTAATTTCACTATTTCAGTATTGGTTGAGAAAATGGATATACAAAAAAAAACTGCAAAGGCAAATAAACAAACATATACGGAAATCACAAAGAAAAGAGTAATTATATTGACACAAATTTGATGGACAAGTGGGAAATGATTTATCGACTATAAATGATTCAACCACTGAAACTGTTAGTTATTGTTGAGCAAACCTTCACGGCTCATTAAAATGACAGTAAGGAGAGTATGTTTCCCCACTAGGCTTTCCAATTTTAGTATCATTTTAAACTCTAGCGAGTGAAGATGGTTAAACTATTGTTACTCTGTTTCACAAAATGTCATTTTTTCACACATTTAACACATATTAAAAAAATTATTAAAAATAATATATCATCCATTTTTAATACACTAAACAATTTTGTTCTCTCTAATTAATACATTAAAACAATAATGTTAAAACTGGTTTTTATTCAAAATTATGCATTGAAAACATAAAATGACACTTTTGTGAAACAAAAATAAAACTTTAAAACGACACTCTTTGAGAAACGGAGGGAGTATTACTTAATAGAGAAAATTACATTAATAGACATTTTTATCACTTCATCTTACATCAATATGCACTTCTAACTATTGAGACACTTTGTATGAGTGAAAAGTCTCATACACCCTCTAAACCAACTTTTCACTCATGGTTTCGGTGGATGCAATGTGGTGGACACGGATGAGAAATAAAAAAATCTGAGTAAAAGTAATTATTATCCCCACATGTTTTGTTTTATAATTTTCTATATTATGAAAGACATAAAACAATTTCTTTGGTTATAACAAATGATAATTCTATTTTTTTCTATATTTTAAAACCCATTTTGCTATAGTTTATATGTCAAACAAAAAAATTTTAAGAAAAAAAAAAGCATTAGTCTAGTCATGACAAAACAAGAAATCCATTGGATGATGAGTTGTGGACGATGTTAATAATGGACAGCTTAGTGATTGCATATCATTGTATCTGAAATTCGTATATTTAAGGTTAAAATTGTTTTCTCTTCGAAGCACATTAAATCCAAACAACATTAAAACCATCTAACCGCACTAGTTTCACAATTCATACGTTTGCATACCACTAATCCAAACAACGTTGATTTTGTTTCTAAAAGTTATTTGTAACACCAATTATAATTGATATTTGTATAAAATATTTGTCCACGTCGATATGTGCATAAAAAACAGTCATGATAACATGTTCACGATACTATTGATTCATTATTTGTCCATGAAAAACTGTCAATTCTCGTTTGAACGAATTTTGAGAACAATAACACAGATAATCAGTACGGTGGACATGTTTCTGTGTACCAATTTTAATTGATATTTGTGTAAAATGTTTATCCACATCGATATGTCATGAAACACTGTCCACGCGATCATGTCCACGTCCATATGTCCATATTACATTTTCCACAACTCATCATTCAAATGGATTTCTAACTAGACTTCTGATTTTTTTTTTATATATTTTTTTAAAAAATTCTTGTTTGATACTTAAACTATAATAAAATGAATTTTAAAATAATGACAAAATATAACTATAATTCATTCTAACCAAAAAATTGTTTTATGTCTTTCACAATATAGGAAAAATACAAAAAAAACATATGGGGGAAAATAATTATTTTCTCTCACATCTTTAATCTCTCATCCGTCCACGACATTGCATCCACCATTATCGTGTACACCCGGGGCAATTTCGAATTTAATAAAAATGAACAGTGTAAAAGTGCTATAATAGTTGAAAGTGCCTATTTTGTAAGAATAAGTGGTGAAAGTGTCTTCCAGTGTAAATCACTCAATGATAAATTAAAAATGTATAAACTTTTAATGATATATAAGTTGTTGGATGAATTGACCAGCAATTAATAAACTGTTTAAAACGAAGGATGATATACACATGTGTTTAAGAATCGATGAACATTTAGATTTGGAAATATATAGATACTAGATTACGCCCGTGTGATATGCAGGTAAAAGATAAAACAATTTAGATTTTAAAATTGATAATCCGCGTAAATATGACCTGTATAAATATATTATGAATTAAGATTATCATTTAGTTATCCAGAAATTATGTTTTGTAATTTGCAATTAAGAAAATTCAAAATTGATCTATACTACCCATAAACCTAATAAAAATTCCTTCTAAATGAATGAGAGGTTTCTGAAAACAAATTTAAAATCTTATATAATTTAAAACTGAATCAAATTAATAAAATTAATCTCTTTTACAAAAATTATTATCTTCAGAAACTTAATTGTTCAAACATATTAGAAAATTTATGTTTTATATATTATTCTTCTAATTTTTATATATTATTCTCTTATATAGATTTTATATTTTATATTTTTTCAATTTTGTAATTTTAATTTTTCGGTTACTTTACTTTTTCGATTTTATTTGTTTCCATTTAGAAAAAAAAACATAAATCATTTTTCCTTTTTGTTATTTTGTCTTTTAGAAAAATAAATAACTAACAATATGGAAAAAAACACATGTCACAATCGAAATTAACAATGACACATGTCACGATCTCGTGAGTTATAATTATCCTATGTGTTACACTCACGTTGAACGCACTCAACTTTATATAATAAGATGAATCTTACATAGTTTAATAGTTTACATTTTTTATTTTGTAGTTTCTATTTTTTCTCGTACTTTACTTTTTACAATATTAATAAGTTTCTATTCTTTTCAAACACAATTTTTTTTTGTTATTTTGTCTATTTAAAAATTACAAATTTTATATTATTATATTGACACATGTCACGATCTAAATTAACAATATTGACACATATCATGATCTGGTGAGTTAGAGTTATTCTACGTGTCACGCTCACGTTAACGCGTTCAGCAATATATAATAAGATATATTTTATCTCTGTTACGAATGGTTGCTAATGAATATTTTAATACTTTTTCTGAATTAATTAGTAGAATATAATTTTTTCCTGATTTTCAATAGCTAATTTTTTGTTTTATAAACTTTGGAAGATCCAGATATTTGCCTATAATCTCCTTTGGTGCTCGGGACTAATAAATCACCTCTTTCAAATGAAGCCTTAGAAATTTTCTAAGTATTATTAGGCCATCAGTCACTTAATTCAGCAGCTAATTTATCATATATAGCTTATGTTTGTAAGGACAAATATAGCGGTTTTTACGACGGTTTTGTAACTGGTTACAAATTTTATCGTTAAAATTTCATCACAAATATATTGTTACAAAAGAATTTGTGACTAGGATCCATACATCACTAATTACGTTTTTAAATCGCAAAATTCTTGTATTTTTATGGTTTTTTTAATGCGGACGTGAACGTACATGTTAAATGTAGCACGATACACAACCAAACATAACGAATTGGCCAGTGTCCAGTGATATGTTCGTTTCTTAGTTATTTATGGCACCGATCAGCTACCATAGATTAAATCATTTTTTTTTGTTTTTTTTCAGTAGTCAACAATCATGCTCGACCTTCTCCTGATATGATCAATATGATCATCAATAAAAGAAAGAATCAATCACTCTATCCAAAAGATCAACTGATCATATGACGAATGCACAATCCCTACCAAATTGTTTAGGTTGAATATAAGTTACGGCAAAAGTAAAGGCGGATGAATTAAAGAGCCGTTTATATAGAAGAAATGCAATAGTACGATATCCATTTGGGCAAAGCCCAACCACCAAAAATCAACGCATTTTGGTTCCTTTAATTACAATTTACTAATTTATTTTATATAAAGCTTCCATACGTTCCCCATATTTCACTCAGACAAGAAGATATCTAAAGCCATCAAATCCATAAAAAAAACCTTTGTTTTAATTTTGAGCTTCATCAATGGCGAATCAAGCAGCTGTTGCAGCATTCTTCCTTTTCTTTTTGGCTGTCTTCTCCAACTTCGAGCTCTCGGCTTCTACGCTTGTCCGCAGCAAGGTCTCTTGCCTTGACTGCCACCGCGATTTCGACTTCTCAGGTCTACTCTTTTTACTAGTTAATCACTTGGGTTTTTAATGCATCTCCTCCAAATTCCAAACTATGAGCTTGAGTTTTGTTTGAATCTAAACTCATTAGAGTTACTAGTTAAAATCTTTTGGGTTTTAAACACTTGGGCTTTATCATAATTTTGTTAAATGTAATTTTTAGTTTTAACGGGTTATAACAAAAGAGTTGATATTGATATCACAAATATAAGTTTCTTGGCATGTTCACCAATTAGGTCATCCAGCTTAATTGTTCACTTTACGTTTTTATGAATTCCGTAATTTGTTATATTTTCAGCGTAAATTTCTGTTTCTACCATAATTTTTTTCAAGTATGAGTAAATCTATCTTTCAGCGAGTACCATAGTTTTGTATATAATTGATTTTTTCAGGCGTTAAGGTTCTCCTTAAGTGCGACGGAGAGAAGAAAGCGATAACCGCAATGGCGGCTTCAGACGGATCTTTCCGGTCAGTGCTTCCAACCGCTGACAACAAACGCTCCATGAAATGTCTTGCAAAGCTCTTGGGCGGTCCTGAGCAACTCTATGCTCACAAACACAACTTGGTCTCTGAATTGGTCATGTCCAAACACAACTCCAAAGTTTTAACCACCTCAAACCCACTCTCTTTCTCTCTCTCCTGCCCCAAACCAACTGGAGATAATGTCGAAAACATGATCGGAGATTCGAAGACTATTGATTTTCCGGGGACAGGAGGTTTTGGATTCCCACCTGCTAGCTTCTTTCCCTTCTTACCAATCATTGGCATCCCATGATTTATTAGTTAAGTGTGCTTTAAGACTTTAAAGGTATATTATTCATGTGTTTTTGTTGTTTATGTGAATCTAAGAAGAACTTAAAGCGCTTTGGGTTTAGTGAGATATAAGGTTTGTTTTTGTGATAAGAAAACGTTGTCTGTTGGCTTCTTGTAGTTTTAAACAGTTGTTTTGTACCAAGTTTATGATAATAAGATTGGACTAATCCTTGGAAGAGTTATAGTGAACTTTCATTTTTAATTGTAGTGGTATATTATCTATACAAAATTGCACCAAAAATGAAGAAAAATAACCAAAACGTAACAGTTGATGTCTTGTTTTAAGAAGGAAATAACAATCACAGTCTGATACAAAGAAGACTAAAAGACGAAAACTGAACCGATTTTGATAACGAAATCGCAAAACTTGAAAATTTAAATGGAGAAAACCCACTAATAATAGTATAGCAATAGTAGAAACAAAATTGTCTTTCAACAAAATCTTCATCCTACCAAGTAAGGATTCTGGAATTAACTCAAGAAGAAGAAGAAGGCTCATGACACAAAAGAAAACGAATTTTCCTCAATTTCTGATGATACCTTAGAGAAATTTTGAGATAAAAATCTTAGAAAACCCGGTTTGGTGGACCCATTGTACTCTTCAAGTACAAGCACCTCACCTGCATATCAATTCAAGAAATCAAGTCGAGATTAGAGATGCCATATATGTATGAAGATGATCGAGGAAGATCAAGAAGGAATATTTTGCTTACATTTTGCCAGTTTTTCTTCAAGAGTGAAACGAGGAAGTTAACGCTCATCTGAACATTCTGAAAGATCTGCTTCTCTTCCATGCCAAGGTTCCCGACAGCAACTCCCATACAAAGAACCTTCTTGAGCTGGAACTTCACTGTTGCCTTTGTCTCATTCACTTTGGATTCCAAAGACTCTTGGTGGCTAACAAGAGTTGGGAACTTTCCTGTTTGTTGTTCAAAAGAGTCAAGTAAACATAACGGCAAAATTTGGGATCAAATGGAGATACAAACTAATGGAAGATTAGGTTGCTTAAACATGCCTGCCTTGTTGAGACCGGGACCAAGAAGACGGGGAATCTGCTTAATGACAGATTCAGAAGCAAGGAAAGCCTGGAATTTCTTGGCGAGCTTCTTGACAAGTTTCTTGTTCTTGTTCAACTTCTTAAGAGCTTCGACATCCATAGAGTCTAACCCAATCTTCTCAGCCTAAGCAAAACCAAACCCAAGTTATACTTATATACTACTAAACATAAGCTTATCAAAGAAAACACACGACCGGATTGCACACGAGAGCATGTATTTGATTTTCGTAAGAGAGAAAGGCGAAAAAAAGCTAACTTCTTCAACGTGCTGGGCGTCTCCGAGCATGCAAATCTTCATCTTTGGCCTGGGAATGTGAGGCAATTTAACGGATCCGCTAAACCTCTTGTCCTTCTGTGGGTCATAGTTCTTCAGACCAATCTGGAGCTCAATAGTCTCAGTGAACTTGCGCGGCTTTGTCTCCTTGCAGTGAGTGAGAATGGCGGATATCGCCTCTCTCAGGGCTTCACTCTGGAGCTTACTGCACCATTTCAAAAATCGAAACTTCAACGTTATATTATGCCCAAAATGAAAGAGAAGTTGCTTCCAAAATCAACAACCTAACACTTAATTTCCTCGTTGAAAGTGATGACTTCCAAAAAAAAAAAAGGCCAATACTTTTTTTATGAAGAATCATTTTCACCCTACGATATCTACGATTATCCCAGTTTTCTTTTTTACATCTTATTAGGCTTAGCACATTTCAAGGCATCAACAATGGATTCCAGAGCTATGAAATTCTTTGTAGACAACTGTAACATACATAGTAAGTGGATAGAGAATCACATCGAACGAAACCAGAAGAAAAATAAAGTCGATTCGAACAAACAAACCTCATTTTGGCACTCCCTCAGATACTCTTACCTCCTGAAACGAAAAGTACAGAATTTTCTCAGATTCGATAAAGAGAAACTGCGATGGAAAAGAGTGAAAGTGAGGGAAAGAATTGAAGAAGAATGAATACCTGTGGAAGATCGGGAACAGAGAAAAGACGGCGAGGGAAGGGGTCGTGTGTAAACTTATATGAACCAGAAAGATGAGGAAGAGAGTACGGGGAAGAGGAGGAAAAACCCTAATTAAAGCCCAATAATATGGCCATTTAGGCCCACATAGAGAGACTAATACAGCCCAAATAAAAAAAACTTCTAGCCTTGTTGGATAATAAGTTTTGAACACTATGCGTAGACCAAATTAAGGCCACATGACAGAAAAAAATTAAAGTTAAAATGCCCGGCTAACTGTGAATTTATGTGTGATATTAATTTGTTTGGGTTGATATATATACATACGAATTGAGATATTCTTTTGGATAAGTAACCAAACACAATCGAAATGGCACAATAATAATTAAAACTAGATTTTAAATCTGTGCACCAGTTCGGGATAAATTTTTTTGTAATATATAAAATGTGAAATGAGAAATAAGAACTAATTTAAATGTTAATGATTCAAATATATTTAATTTGTAATTTTTAAATTTATATAATAAATTTAATAAATGTTTGGCAACATGTTTAATATCTGTTTGGCAACAGATTTAATTTCTTAAAAAAAATAAAAAGTGTTTGGAAACGGATTTTAAAAATGAAAAATGTTTTAATAGTATAGCTAGATGGCACAATAATCTTTCAAAAATTCCTTGGTTTCCTGTATTTATAATCATCATTGATTTATGGATATATGATTATTTTTTATTAACAGATGCTATAGATGATGCCACAAAAAATGGGTTAGACTCCCCCACGTCGCCATTGTATCTAACCATTTATACGTAAACCACCGAGTAAAATTGAAAGAAAAACTTAACATCTATCAATAAGCATATACGAATTATATTATTCCGTTTGAAAACCAGTTCCAAGGGGAACTGAATACAAGGAAATAATTTCAAATGGAAATACATATTTTTATATATATTAACTCAATGTTCAATACTCAGCCTTCAAGGCAGAAAAACACTATTCACTACAAATCTTTATATACAACAGTTAAGAAACAAATCCATAAGAAATTAATACTTGTGGGTATGCGTCAGACCAATTTCTCCTGTCAAATGGTTTTCCCCTTTATCCAAACATAAAAGAGAGATCATCCATAGGAACCTCGTCAAGCCCTGCTGTATCGATATCCTGAAGACCCTCGAACCAGTTTCCAATGTCTGCCTGCTCATCTATTTCCTCAAGATCATGGAAAGCTAGTTTCGAGAAATCGATAGGAGCTTCCTCATCAACTGCACCATCTCCAGAGACACCTCCTCGGTTCGAGGTGCCTCTGCTTGCTGGACCTGTCGGGTGAGTTGTTGTCGTTGTTGTCGATCTTGATTGGTTTTCGTTGATGTTGTTGTTCTTTTCTTTGGGTTTCAGTTTGTTCTTGTTCCTGAAACCATCTTCTCTCTCGCTTCTCTTACCTCCAGCCCCTCCTCCACTAAGAACCGCGCTATCTATGCTCGTTGTGACTTTGGACGAAGCACATCCAATAACATCATCTATCAATGCTTCTCTCCTCTTTGTACTAGACACTGCACCTACGACACCCAAATAGCTCAGATTTTCCGACAAAAAAAGGTTTGAAGTGTAACCTTTGACAGGAGAAATTATGGACTTTTCTGCGTACCTGAACCCTTGCCCTCAGCCTGATGATTAGAAAGTTCATTGAGCGTATTACTGGCTGTTCCAGAGCCGCCATTTTCTGATGATTTTGCATCGTTGCTGGGAGATGTAAACAAGATGTCTTGAAGTGCAGGATCGGCAAAACAGCTAAGCCCAGTTTCTTCGAACTTGCAACACCTGGCAACAGTCCGTCTGATGAAAGCCAGCGCCACTTGTCTTGTGACCTTTTGGATCTTCACTGCTTTACTTCCACGGCATGCCTGTTTTCAGAGTAACATCAATTATTGGGGACCCCATATATATCTCATCCCAAAACCATTCATCCAAGTTGATTTTGATAAAGTGTAGGCATTCACTAGTTTATTACCATTCTTTTCCTGTGAGCTGTTTCCACAAGCTGGTCCATAGCAAGGTGCTCAATTTTCCTGCATGTAAACCTGAAATTTTTAGCAAAAATAACGGTGCAAGTTGAAAAATAATGAAATCTGAAAAAGCCAAAGCCAACCTTTTCTCCACATCTTTCCCCTTCTGGATGGTACTATTTACCTTCTCCAGCTTTTTCTTCTTGTTTTGGATCTATCATTGATCAAAGATATAGAATATGAGAATGGTTATTACCCGTTAAGATGAAATTTCAACGGAAACCGGACAAAAACTCTTCCTAGTGACACAAACAATGTAAAGCATGGAATATTTGTTTTGCGCTCACCTGTTGATAAATACCTTCCTTCAACTCCATAACATCTGTGCTCATAGTTTCTTCAGCCAGATCAGGCTGTGATAAAAGAAAAAATGGAAATAAGTGGAAAAGCTAGACTAACACGTTGTATCCTTTAGCTCAAGTTCATGACAGATTAACTGACTGGAGACAAAACCTACCATTGCCTCAGGAAACACACCAATGCTCTGCAGTTCCAGAAGAAGTCGCTCATCCAAAGACATAAGCTGATACTGGGCGTCAGATACTGGGAAGTTGGGAATGTTCACTTCCCTAGCTTGCAATTGACCCAGACTATTTGAATATGTCTCACCGCCGAGTGCAGCATCCGAATGTGAAAGATCATCATCCCCAATCCACTGTTCATTGCTATGGACAGATATAGCCATGCTACCATTTCTGAAAGGGTTAGACACAACACTCCTCTCACTGGAAAATCTGTCAAACAAACAACTCTTGGGGGTCTGAAAATCCCCGCTTGACTCTACTTCAAATTCCATTCTGTCTCTCTCTCTGAACTCGGTGTCAATATAGGTACATGAACCACAGTGAGAATCATCACTAGCGTAATGAAGAGACAGATTCTTCCCTCCATTGAATTGTACAACTTCTTCTCCATCATCTTCCTCAATTAAAGCAGAAAGTACCCTCTTATACAACGGAGTACTCTCATTCAACTTTCTCATGTCCAATCTCTCAAATGAAAGATCAGATATACATGATGAGGCTGGACCTGAATAGTCAACAATTCCCTCACCAGAGCGATGTGGTGCTTTCGGCAATTTGACACCCTGAGACAGAAACAAGTCTCTTTCATTCATGCTACATTCAGATAAAAAAAAAAAAAAGAGAGTATAAAACTAGACATTGCTGCAGAAGTTTACAATGCAACTTACCATGATGTTATATCCATCTAAGATTGCCTCTGACAGAGATTCATCGAGTTCTTCTGCAAAATTCAGCTGTTTTTTGATAATAACAAGTTAACGAGAGTCTGAGTTGGCATCCTAGAGAGAAGTCACATATATGATAATATTACCTGATCCTTTATGTTTTGCATGTCATCTGCATTGACAGCAGCAAAGATGTGGTCCATCTTCTTCCAAAACTTACCAGAACAAGCAAGATCTACAAAAGAATTTGCAGTTAGAAGGAAATTTGTGGCAATGGAACTTGAAAGACAA
This sequence comes from Eutrema heterophyllum, assembly GCA_002933915.1. Taxonomy (NCBI): domain Eukaryota; kingdom Viridiplantae; phylum Streptophyta; class Magnoliopsida; order Brassicales; family Brassicaceae; genus Eutrema; species Eutrema heterophyllum. The sequence continues at coordinate 142,561 of PKMM01022803.1, read as the reverse complement.
GACATATGGAAGGGTGAGTACTTGCTGCCTTCCGTGCTGAATTGGCTGCTGCAAAAATATCTTCACGATCATCATCAGATTCACCTGAAAAGCCATAAATCCACTAGAATTTATGCTCAGGAACTGACACCATCATAAGCACGAGGTTATACAGCTTCTATGCAGAGATTACATCCAACTACCACCACTATCCTACCTTATAAATTATTACCTCCCTTTGTACAAATGAAAATAACTGAGCAAGAGCTATTACCAAACCTCAAATATTCAGGGTAAATCCTGTTCAGGATATAAGTAGCACTTCCCAGCAAATAGTTTGATAATACAATCCGATAACCGTGAATATGGTAAAAGATTGGAAGTCGAAATGCCAAAAGAAAATAAATACCTGTAATATCTGAAGGAGTAGAATTTGAGTTTGAGGCAAGACGAGTAGAAGGTTTACGATCTTTCACCTTTTTCGCTGGTGGACGCCCATATTTGCTGTCCAGAGAGAGAGAGGTAGAGCAATTGGTCTCACGTATTTTAAGATTTATATATGATATAATACTTTCAAGGTATAAGGACAAGAAAAAGAACCGAATTAGGCATGAATCACCTTCTATTCTTATCTGACGCAATCTTGATATTGTGCAGAGGCTTCTCTACTGGTAGATTCTCAGACTTAACCATGATAGGATGAAAGCCAGGAGTTGTCAACGAAGAAACACTTTCGCTCTTTCCTTGCTTCCATGCACCACCTCCTTTATGACTAGTTTGAATCTTATTCTTCCTTACAGGAAGTAACAGCGGCCCTGTTTTAGGAGTTGTGAACAAGTCACCACTCGCAAGAGCACGCTCTCTTGTTTTGTTGTCTCCAGCTCCTGAGTCCTCACTTTCAGATAACCCATATGGTGATGAAGCATTCTTCAGCTCCCTTTTTATTTTTAAAGGGCTACCATCAACAACTGAAAGTGAACCGGTGGTTCCAGGGGATGCTCTAGGACTAAAATCAGATGTCGCAAAACCTTGAGCTGAGATCTTGCTTTCAGCATGCTTTATAACAGGCGAAACTACATTTGTTCTTCTGGTTCGAGAATTCTTAGGTCTCTGGCCAACCCATTGAGCCATTGCATGTGCAGATGAACCTGATGGCAATTGAAGCTTTAGATTATTTCTCAAAAATATTACAGATAGTGTATTTAGACTACACTTAGATTGCCTCTAACCTTGTAACACTCCAGATGGGGGATCAACTTTGGATAAAGAGTCAACACCCATAACGGTTGCTGTTCTTGGAGCCCTAGAAACCTTTCCTTTCAATATTGCAGTAGAGCTGTTTGTGGGGCTATCATCCTGTAAGTTTCTCCTGGATAAGCACAATAATGCATTTCTCAGTCACAAACAATTTGCTGTAAAATATAAGCAAAATCTATAGCAAAAAAGCTTGAGGTATATTCTCACTTATTGTTTCCCTTGGCCATAAGCCTCTGCTCAGCAAGTACTGACCGGTCCCTTGCAAGGGAAACGGACTCCAACTCATTCCTGGATAATGCACCCATACCTGGACTGTCTGGCTCAAATGAAGACTCAAGTCTGTTAATCCCACTCACCCCGGTGGAAGATTTCAATCTGCAACAAATGGGCCACGTTATGTTATCTTTGAGAAGGAAAGTTATCCAAGAGGGATCAATCCAGAAAACTATATATACAACAGTATGTTGTATGAAAATTCCATGGTATCCAGCATAATAATTTTTTTTTGCTAAAGTAAGATCTAGTGGAACAAATTCAAGATAAGATGAAATCCAGTTTAAGTGAGCTACTTGACAATCTATGGCAATAAATTATGAAAACCATTGACAATATAAACATGTAGAATATCATAAATAAATTAGATAGCAGAGTAGATTCCTCCACTAGCACATCATGAAACCTACAACAATGACTCAGTAAACAAACGCAACATTCCTCTCTTTTAGGCCCACTTATGGTCCTTGGACTAGGAAATCCTCAAACGGTGTTCAGTGTTCTATGTCTGAATTCCTTTAAGTTTCACTTTAACTAACCAACAGGGATAGCTACTAAGTTTATTAATCTTATATCATCAAAGCATACCTGAAATTTTGGGTGTCACAAGAACGCAACTTAGAGTCAGCTGTCGGCTTTGGCTGCATGACGCGTTGATCAGGATTCATAACTCTATTGCCTAGAGTTGCAACAGACCGTTTCCTTTTCATTCTTGTCTCCCATCCTTCACCACCAACAGGCAATCTGCGTATCTTCTCCTCTATTCGAACTGTTTCTCCAGAAACACTTGGAGGTGAATCAGAGCCCCTTTCGATAACCTGCTGCCTTGCAAGAGTAGAAACCCTACCATCCCCCTGAAAGCAATAACAAGCGAAAACCATTAAACAACAGTGACATGTGAGAAAAGCTCTCGGAACATACTAATTGAATAATCAAGCAAAATATTCAAATCCCATGTCTTCAATAATGATTTTAAAAATCGCGAAACATGGAGTGACAGATGAACAGAATGGAAAAATGCCAAGGAAAATAAACAATTCTTGATGCATACCCGCACATCTCCGACTGGGGTACGAGCACGCTTGTTCAACCCAAGCATCTTTTTTCTTTCCTCGGATCTTTGAGCCATACTGTCTTGGGTTCTTGGAACCTGGTTTCTGACCTTATCAAAGTTTGCTGCGTCCATTCTCTCACCAACAGGTATATCATTTCGCCGTCGTTTCTTTGAACTTAATGTCTCTGCATATTTGTCCAGCTTGAATATGGATTCACTTAGTTTCTTTGCTAGATCCCTACAAGGAAACTCAGGTTTTAGTAAAGCTCAATAAAGAACAAAAATTAAGCAAAGTCCTCGTTCTAGTAGATACCGTACTATACTGTGAAAAAGAATACCAAGAGAAACCTTAAACTCCTAAGCCAAATTCTATGCACCTTTAATTAGTCAATGGTCACAGCAAAAAAAAAAAAAAAATGTTTACAAAGCATAATCACTGTGTAACAGATCAGTCACAACTTATAAAAGAAACAAAATCCATACCCAGCCTCTCTGGAAGTATCTTGCACACTTTCTTTGAAGTGTTTGAGCTCCTCTGTTGCTACAGGAGGAGAAGGTTTGGGATGGGCCATTCCAAAAGAATTCTCTTCTGATGAGGCCCTACTAGGGACGCCGAGAACCCTTCTAAGCTCTCCTGAACGAGTATAGTTGTGATTGCCTAATCTAATCGGTTCCAATGTTAAGACTTGGGACAGGTTTGGGGTATCAGATGACAATCCTATGGTGCCCCTGCTCAAATTGTTACCAGATCCTAGCATCATGCCTTTGGCTACCTGATTCACTCTAAAAGCCGCTCAAACCTGCAACCAGAAAGCCCGTCGCACGCAATTAGAAAAAACTTATGTTATTTCTTCCATATAAGGAGGCAATTAGCCCAAAATATAAAGTTTCCATCAACCAAGTCCAACAAACACCTGATTCACGTAAATCCTGAAATACAGTGATATCACTCTTATGCATCATAGACGCGAGCGATATAAGGAAATCATATAGCAGCACTGAAGCAGTCTAATTTCTTACTTTTAGTGGCGAAATCACTTCATAGAACACCGAAAACACATATAGCTGAATAACTTTTAAGAAACAAGTAAATCGTCAATGAACGGAAGCCCCAAAAAAACATATTCTCGAGAATTGATGAAAAAGATTCGAATAATCTCACCTTTGCATCTAATCCCAGGCCATGAATCAAGACGTATAACCGGAAAACCCTAAAATCCACTCAAAGCCGCCGTCGAATCCCGGCGAGAAATTGCAAAACCCTAGAATCACGGAGAAGAACCAAAACACGGACTTGAGCTATGAAACTCCGAGAATCCAAGCGTGATTCGGAGAGGGCCAAATCTTTGAAATATCTCACCCGAAATTTTTCAACGAGGTCAAGCTTGTGGTTAGATCAGAAGGAAAAAAAATCCCTTTTAGTCGCGCTTGTGTTCGGGTGATTTTCCTACGTCCATTTACATTTATTTACAGATTCCGTGTGCTTATGAAGATGACGCCATCAGCTTTGACCGGTATGGCATTCCGAATCGATTTGATTTTTCCTTTTTGGGGTCGAAAATTTAGAATTTCATTAAACCGGTGCATGACCGCTTTAAAGAACAGAGGGAGAGTTTTGCGAGAGGATCCGCTGACAAATTAACCGGTAGGATTTTGGTTTAGTTTAATTTAGTTTTTTTTTTTTTAATTACTAACAGATTCGGGACCAAGATCCGTATATCTTTAGACCCGGGACCAAAGCATTTTATAGATCCCGTCCCAAGCGTCACTCGATCATGTGACCTCTAGGCTTTGCCCTTGATTTAGTTTTAGGTTCACATTATGTAACATTTTGATCAAAAGCCTAACCAAAAAAATTAAATATTATTATTAGTCTTTATTATTAGGTTTTGATGTTATTGGTCTCGGTTTGTATTTTTTAATTAAACTGGTGTACTGCTCTGTTTCAGAGCTAGAAATTCTCAATATCAATATGATTAAAAAAAAACAAAACTTATTAGCTACTATCTACCGGAAATCATAGATTTCTCAAAAATACGGAATCTATTGTTGCGAAAAAAAATCATTTAACTTCTCAAAGATACGTTGCAAATAGCAATCCCTTTGTGGTCCAATTTAAATCGTGATGACATATTTATGACTGAAACATTTTATTACAAATCTGTCGTAATAAATATTGTGTGACCGTTTTTTACCATGCTGTAACTGAAAATTTCGTTGTAAATCGGATAATTTTGTGTAGTGTTCTTCTCGGAACAAGTGCACTGTGCATCCATCGTAGATTAGTGTCAAGCATAAAATATGATACCTTTAGTGTAAACAAATCAAAACAAATATGATAATCCTCACTCGAGTAACTTGGATTCACTCTATACCATATGGTGTGTGCTTGTTTGTAGTAAGTGAAATGAAACATAGACTGACACATATGAGTTCAACACCAAAAATTAATGTGTATAGCTAATAAAATGTTATAAAAGAAAAAAAAAAACAATCGAACGTAACATTTTAACATGTGCATTTTAAAATACCTTATTTTGTGTAAAGATTGAACTACCAATCAAAATCAAAATCCGTAAAGTTCATTGTGCATGTATTATTATTTCACCAATAGGACAAAAAGACACAAGATTGCTATCAAAATTGATTTCAAGTAATCTATTTGCTGAAGATAACATTTTAACATGTGCATGTTTGTTTCTTTTTGTTGGTAAAGAGGACAATTTATATAATTGTTGAAAACAAAAGTCACTCTTTTATGATCTATTTCCTAGCAATTCTAAAGTATGGCAAGCGGCAAATATTTCTAAAGAACGATTAGATCTGACAAGAAAAATCTAATATTCAAAGGAAAAACGAAATCAACCATAACATAACCTTATCTTAATCGGGTAAAATCATACCTTAAGAATTTGACCCTATGAATACGATTTTTCAAGTAGTTCTCATTTTAGTTACAAACTTATAACAATAACAATTTTTCTAACTCATCAGATAAATCTCTTTAGTAAGCCAAATTTTAAATAAGACCTTTAACATTAGTGTAGAACGTTAAGACCTCTTGTCTAGATAGATGATCATCACTCGACAAGAAGCGCCTTTATAATGTCTTCACATTTCTGCTCCTCAGCGTTTAGAAGATGTCCATAACCTGGGACCTCGTGGTAATTAATCCATGGAAGCTTATGTGTGATATATTGATTGATTTCGCGCGGAATGATTCTGTCTTCGATCCCTTGCCACATGTGGACTGATCCTCCGCCATACGCAAACGGATTTTCCAATTCAGTCGGGTCGAATTCCCATGTCGCGAATCCAGCTATCATGTCCCGGTGAAGACATTCATGGTCTCCTTGTTGCCGGACTTTCCCCTGGGGTCGGAATAGATCATCAAAGTAAAACACAGGGTCAAACTGTAAATACTTTGAAAATAAAAGGCATTGGCAAACGAAGCCAATGGATCCAAACCCTATTTCCAATCCGGCCCATGAGCTTCTGAGAACTTTTATTTTAACCCCTAGATATCCAAAAGTCAGAACAAGCCAACCCATCTTTATCAATTTACCAACAACGTTTTCACCTATTTTAATTTGCCCCATGAACTTTTTTACAAAATTGTAGTTTGACCTATGAACGTATTCCTAATTTCAATTTGACCCCTATCAATAAAACTTTGACAGTCACACCTCATTTCCAATTAGCTCTTTCATTGTCAAAAAAAATTGCAAAAAGGTTTTAGCTTTTTACCATGCGAGGATTTGGATTCTCCAACTTCTTTTTTATGATGGCCAAATCTTTGTCGCTGTATAATGCACTGTTCCCAGATATCATACTAGAAGACGGAAACAGTTTTTGGGTCAACCACCAATACAACATCCACGGAACATAATGAGCCACTCTAAACGTCCACTGGTCTTTCTTTGGCATTAGCTCGAGCGCTTTACTCAAAAGTTCTTGAGGCACTTTAGTCCACCAGTAGCTCACAAATGGAACCACTAAGACTGCTCCAGCTAATCTATGAAACCCAAAAAGGAAATTAAAGACAGAAAAGTTGTAAAAACAGAACACAGTTTTGGACTTTTACCTGTGGGGAATGTATTTGAGGCAGCTATAAACCGAGTAAGCACCGAGTGATACACCGAGAACGTAGAACTTTGGTCCGATCTTGAGTTTATCGGCGAGTTCTTGAATGTCGTATGCGTCGCTCTTGACTGTGCGTGATGGGTGTGGATCACTTTCTCCATATCCTGCTCTATCGAAAAACACAGAGTATATCCCAAGCTCCTCAATAAGATCCTGCAAAAAAAAAAAGATAGAAACTAATTGTTTATTGACACTCTAAGATTGCAATTATTTCAAAAGTCAATTTTGAGTTTGCGTTTACATTTAAAATGTTCTTTTTTCTTGAAAAAAATGTCACATTCTAAGAGAATAAAACATCTTTTCAGTTTGGGTCACAAAACATTTTTCTAGAATGAAGGCGAACGGAGAATGATTTTTGTGTTTGTTTACATGTGTAATGTTTTTTTTTTTAAGTCGCAGTGAAAAAAAAACACAAGAAAAGCAAAAGGGTTTTTTACCCTTAATGAAAGGATTTCGCTTAAAATACCAAAACAATGGAATCAATTGAGAGAAAAAAAAAAATCATAGTATCATATCATGAGTATCATGACATGTAAAGGCAAACCTAAATGCTAATAGATTAGAGTTCTAAAATGGTGAAAATGGGCATGTGTGTTAAACTTACAAAAACAGAGTGTACCTTAGAGATTGGAAACTCCATGTCTTTGGAGCTGTTGAAGCCATGAACGACGATGATCTTGTAGTTAGCTTTGGCTCTATCAACGCCTGATTCTCTATAAGCAATATATCTTCCGTCACTGAGCTTGATTCTCGGAGAAGTAACCGGAGGACCGTGAGGAACGCCGCACAGTCGCGGTGGTGGAGGCTTCAATGATCGGTAAATGTAGCCTATAAGGCAGACGAGGATCGCAACGAACACCGAAAACATCATTTTTGTTATATACACCTGAAACAAAAGAAGGCTTGAGTTTTAAAAATGCATAATTTAAAGAATCTGAACCATCATCTACATTAGATTCTCAATCTTTAACTTGATTAAAACTTATGAATAATGAACTTGAAATATAAGGAGAGAGAAAGAGAGAAAAACCTTGGGAAAGATGCTTTTAAGCCTTTAGGATTGGTTTTAGGTGAAACGTATAGATATCATATTTATAGTAAAAAATCCATATATGGGAACATTTACAGAGTCCTCTCTTTATTTTTCTGAAATTACGAGTTTATCACGGAATTAGTAAAAGACAGAGAGAGATGAGTGAGTGAGAATGAAGAGAGTCACAATCACCGTCAGATTGGAATCCACTTGTTGACGTAGCAGACAGTAGGAGGAAGGTAGTATATAGCACGCATTATTATTGTGACGTTGACATGCGTCATTGCTGAAATATAATATCGCAATCTCTTTTTCTTTTCTTATTTTTTCATTATTTTTCTCATGAATTTTATTATTGTATAGAGTCGATAAATAGCACTATTACAATTCATAAAATCGTGGTAAATGGGTAAATGTAAAATATTAATTGGATTACGACACATGTAAACAATGCTTTACAAATAAAATTAGATAAAATTAAATAACTACAATCAGGACAGTAAGATATGCCAACTATTTAAACGATTCCAGATATAAAATTTACCATATGGAAAAATATTAATTTAATAAAATGAATCTTATATCTTAATAAAAAAATTAACATGATTGGTCAAATAGAAACAAAATATAAAAGTGTGATATTAATTTTTTTAAAATCGATGATATTTAAAGCAAAAAATAGAAGAAATTTTGGAAATTTAACTAGTCAAAAAATTAAACTGGAAATACAAAACTTACCATAACGAAGCGTGTCTTGTGTGTGTATATGTAAATTTTCTCTACGTGCAGTTGTGTATTATTGTGTATCCATATATATTGAGAAAATGCAGTTGTGCATTATTGTGTATGAGTGTATATTCTTACTTTTCTATTTTTGTTATTGCTTCTGTTTTTGGTGTTTTCTAATTTTATACTAAAGCACAAGTCTATAAAATTTTCTTTTGTTAGTTCATATTAATAAATTAAACTAGTTTCTAAATATGCGCGTCCGCGCGAAATAAAGTTTTTTGTAATATAAAATGTGAAATGAAAAATACGAACTAATTTAAGTATTATTGATTCAAATATGTTTAATTTGTAATTTTTAAATTTATAATAAATTTAATAAATATTTGACAATATATTTAATACATGTTTGACAACATATTCAATTTATTAAAAAAATAGGAATGTTTGCGAACATATTTCAAAAGTGATTTTGTTTTAATAGTATAGATTTTGGAGTTAACTAACTAACCAACGCCGACCCTAAACACTTAGGTCTTCAGCATACAAAATATTTCTGACTTACTATTTATTAACTTTTTGAAAAATATTCAAAAAAGCTGATCCAAACCTGTAACCTATTGAGATGGACAAATTCCAATAGAACTGCTAACGTTTTTGCTAAAAAATAATGGTCTCTAAAACTGTTTAACACATTGGAGGCCCTAACACATGCTTGACCAGTTTCTCGTCAGAGCCAACTCTATAACGAACTCTTGCATAAGAGAATAGAAATTTATAATCATATAATGTAACGCAGTGGCCAGAATGTAAACCAATTGCTGAGAAAGCTCTGGCGATGATTCCTCACTCCCTCACCTGTTTCACATGAAAGATATTTGTTTAATTATTTGGCAAAAAAAGATTCATCGGTTTCGTTTCGAGTTAATTGACTGTACGGTTAATTACAATTGAAACAAAACCGGTTTTAAGTATTTTGAGAAGAAACTAAAACTAAATTAAACCTAAACCGAACCGAAGTGAAGATAATAATGCTTAATCATCATATATATAAAAAAGGTTTTACTCTCTGCCACTCGGCACTTCTTTTGACTAATAAAATATTTAAATATAAGTTTTATAATAATTACACATTTAGTAGGGGTGAGCACGGAGCGGATATGTCGGGAAATTCTACTATTTGTGATTTGTTCCGTTTTTACCGAATATCTAATTTTGTGATTTGTTTTGCTCCGAAAAAATACGGATATCCGGAAATCCGGAAATCCAGAAAACTTACAGATATCTATTGCGCTCCATTCAATACAAACAAAAACTAAAAAAAAAAAAGTTTTTAGTGCATTTTTTATTTAATATGAACTAACAAGAGTAAAAAAGAGAAATCATATAGTTTTTTTTTCTTATATAAAGAATGATAGACAAAATAAACATACAAAAAATTAATATATTCACTTAAACTCCAACATACACATTTTTTATTAATATTTTATTAAATTAGTATAGAGTTTATATATTTTTATCATGCATATTTTCTTTTGACATTTTTTATTTATTAAAGAGATACAAAAATATAAATAAACATTATAAATTTATAATATATTATGTATATATATATGATCTACGGATCGGAGCGGATATCCGACCTTCTTAAAATTAGTATTTGTGATTTGTTTTGTTTTAGACGGATACTATATTTTAGTATTTGTTTTGCTTCGAATCTTTACGGATATCCGGATTTTTCGGATCGAATCGAGATGAATACCGGATCGAAGCAAATCTAAGGAATAATTTGCCAGCCCTAACATTTAGATTCAATTAATTTTAAATATATAACTCCATAATGAATACACACTGGCTCAATTGACTTTTCTATTAATGTAAAATTAAATATTTAGAAGAAAAAAATAAAAATCTGTAACGTGTGGTTATTAAAAATCCCACACTAAAATTGTGATATATATTAACTAGCTTTTAGGTTTTCGAAATGATATTTACCTGCGTAAAGCCAATGTTCAAAAAATCGCTAAACGCTAATCGGGAGGTCGAGTTGAGTCTAGCGCTTAGCGAAAAAATCGGAGATTAATCGGAGATAATTATTTTATATTATTATGTGTCAATGCAAATATGCAATACATAATGATCTTTTCATCTTTTTAAGTTTATGATGTTAACTTTTTCAACTATAAATGTACATATTTAGTTTTAAATGAATTTTTATTTTATAATAAACTGAATTTTTTTAGGAAGATGTATTGTATTTATGTATTTATTGGTTTAAGATTAATCAATATAATAATCACGTTTGAACATTATTATTATTTGTGAAATATTGACCTAAAACATATTAATGTCAGACAATATTGAAGTATAGCAGAATGTTATTATTAATTTGATAATATAACTGCCTCACTAAGAAGTGAAGATGAGATTACGTAAGTTTTATTGTTGGTTTTAATTTTTAAACAATTTTTCACATTTCAACCGAGTAAATATTATTTACCTAAATATTAAATTAAATATCAAATTTTAAATATTGAATTTAAATTTAACATTGTTTTGAAACTATATTTATTTTGTCACTTACAAAATAGTATAAGTTCTAATTATTAAAAAACTAACTAAACATCTACGAAACTAATTTTAACTATAGAGTGGTGGTTTAATTGTGGATTTAGAGTGGTTAGAATCCTTTTTTGGGTTTAGACTAATAATTTTAAAATTTTTATCTACATATCTCCACTGATTGTTTTTCTTTGATCACTGTAGACATTTTAAACCCTCAGAATTCATGGGTCGAGATTAATCTGGGTTTCAAATGAGTTCTACTAAAAGGTTTTGAGCTGACCACATCTTAAACTACAAAACAAAGATCTGCAATGCATTTTATACATCCCAAAAATAATATACCACTCAACAAAAAAACAAAAACAAAATAGTATGCATTTCTATACGGTTTTACATTGCATAAACAATAATATAATATAATCCGCGCGCATCGCGCGGACCATTTTAAAACAAAAGAAACGAATCGCCATAGAAACAGCGACACGATGTACATATAAAAAAGATCGGAGATGCCGACATGCAGAGATCTATTAAAAGAGATAAAACAAAGAAATAACTGGAGACCAAAACCACCTGTCCACAGAAAGAGACCCATTTCGACACGTGGCGAACCTTAACATGCTCGAGAACACTTGTTTGTCTTCGGAGAAGACAAGTAGCATTCTCTGTTTCTCGTTAATACATAGGAACTATCGTCTTCTATATTATCTTCTTGCGTCAAAAAAGTGATTTCTGTAAACACTCAAAAACAAAGCTTTTGGTTTTTCATAAAATCAGACAGTTAAAAGATTTTGCTCGATGAAGGTGCACGAGACGAGATCTCACGCGCATATGTCTGGGGACGAGCAGAAGGTAATTTCTACATCAACTGATCTATTTTAATTTGTGTTAATGTGTATCTAAATTAATTTAATTTACTCCATTATTTTTCTTCAGAAGGGAAATTTGCGGAAGCACAAGGCAGAAGGGAAGCTCCCAGAAGCTGGACAGTCTCCGAAGAAGGCAAAGCCGGAAAACGATAACGGCCGTTCAGTCGACGGCGCTGGAGATGCTGCGTCAGAGTATAATGAGTTTTGCAAAGCGGTTGAGGAGAATCTGTCCGTTGATCAGATTAAAGAAGTTCTTGAAACCAACGGTCAGGATTGTGCTGCTCCGGATGAGACCTTACTAGCTCAATGGTTAGTCTCATAGATCGTTAGAAGTTAGGACAAGTTTTTTGTTTGTAACGATTCATATTTTAAAGTTTTAACTTTTTTTTCTTTTCTTGAGCAGCCAAGATTTGCTGTTTTATGGGGCTTTAGCTAAATGTCCTTTATGCGGAGGAAGTTTGATTTGTGACAACGAGAAGAGGTTCATCTGTGGAGGTGAGATTAGTGAATGGTGCAGTTGCGTGTTCAGCACGAAAAATCCCCCTAGAAAAGAGGAGCCAATCAAACTCCCTGATTCCATCATGAACTCTGCTCTATCTGATGTAAGTTCCCAAATTGAAGGATCCAATACATCAAAACTCTGTTTTTCATTTTTTTTGTTCTCTTTTTAATTTGTCATATTGATTGATTTGGCAATAGTTAATCAAGAAACACCAGGACCCGAAAAGTCGACCTAAAAGAGAGTTGACCTCTGCTGATAAACCCTTCACGGGAATGATGATCTCTCTCATGGGACGTCTCACGAGAACACATGTAAGTATGTAACGTAGCCTGACTTTGTTGAGATCTTTATTTTGATAACATTGCGTTGTCTTACTCTCCCTGTTGTTGCAGCAATACTGGAAGAAGAAGATTGAGAGACACGGTGGGAAAGTATCCAATTCTGTTCAAGGTGTAACATGTTTGGTGATTTCGCCGGCTGAAAGAGAACGAGGTGGTTCCTCGAAACTGGTGGAAGCAATGTAAGGGTTTAGAGGTTTGTAATACAATTTGTTGGTTCATGTATTTCAAATCTTTAACTCGGTGTTGTCACTTGTGCCTCAAGGGAACAAGGTCTACCAGTTGTGAGCGAAGCTTGGTTGATCGATAGCGTGGAGAAACAAGAAGCTCAGCCTCTCGAAGCTTATGAGGTTGTCAGTGATCTTTCAGTGGAAGGGAAAGGAATTCCATGGGATAAGCAAGATCCAAGCGAGGAAGCAATTGAATCCTTATCAGCCGAGGTGTTGATTAGCACATCTAGTTAATGTTAGCTAGTTTTAAATGGGATGATATAGAATCTGATTTGTGTTTGATGTTTCCAGCTAAAAATGTATGGGAAAAGAGGAGTCTACAAGGACACAAGACTTCAGGAGAGAGGTGGAAAGATATTTGAAAAAGACGGGCTTTTGTATAACTGCGCCTTCTCCATATGCGATTTGGGAAAAGGGCGTAATGAGTATGATACCACCAAACCCTCAAGTTTTCTCTCTGTTTTTCTTAGGTGGGAAGGGCTTTTTTTATCTGCTGGTTTTTGCAGGTATTGTATTATGCAGCTAGTCACGGTGCCTGAGAGCAACCTGAATATGTACTTCAAGAAAGGAAAAGTAGGAGATGACCCTAATGCGGAAGAGCGGCTTGAGGAGTGGGAGGATGAAGAAGATGCGATCAAAGAGTTTGCGAGGCTCTTTGAGGAGATAACAGGGAGTGAATTCGAGCCATGGGAACGTGAGAAGAAAATTCAGAAGAAACCTCATAAGTTTTTCCCAATTGACATGGTATTACCGTTGTACCTTGCATCTCAAGTCACCTCGTTGGATGGTTTATGTACCGGGTAAATGCTCTGTATTCTGCAGGATTATGGAATCGAAGTGAGAAGTGGAGCACTTGGTCTAAGGCAGCTCGGTGTTGCTGCTGCTCATTGCAAGCTTGATTCGTTTGTTGCAAACTTCATTAAAGTTCTGTGTGGTCAAGAGATCTACAAGTACTGTTCTTAGCACATTCTTCATTTCTATCAAGAACCCTTCTCTACCTGCGAATGTTCTGATCTTCGGTGTTTTCTCGCAGATACGCATTGATGGAGCTTGGTTTGGATCCACCTGATCTGCCTATGGGAATGCTGACTGATATCCACTTGAAACGATGTAGGGCTTGGTGGACCAAAATATTACTTGGTGCTGATATATTTTGACTCGCGAGTTGTGGATCTGTTTTTTTCAGGCGAGGAGGTGTTGTTGGAGTTTGTTGAGAAGCTCAAGACAACAAAGGAGACGGGTCAGAAAGCTGAAGCAATGTGGGCAGATTTTAGCTCTCAGTGGTTCTCTTTAATGCACAGCACAAGGCCAATGCGATTGCACGACATCCATGAACTCGCAGACCATGTAAGCAAATTAATATTCTCATTTTTTGTTTGTTGTGTGTTGTATGTCAGTACATTGAAATTTTATAGTATTGAATCAATGTGGCAGGCTGCCTCTGCTTTTGAGACGGTGAGGGACATAAACACAGCCTCTCGTTTGATAGGGGACATGCGAGGAGACACACTAGATGATCCGTTGTCTGATCGGTACAATAAACTTGGCTGCAAGATTTCTATGGTGGACAAAGAGTCCGAAGATTACAAGATGATTGTGAAGTACCTCGAGACTACTTATGAGCCTGTGAAAGTCTCCGACGTTGTAAGCTACGTCCCTGGCATAGACTAACACAAATATTGCAGATGATGTAACTATAATGGTGTGTTTGTTTCAGGAGTATGGAGCGACAGTGCAGAATGTCTTTTTGGTTGAATCGGACGCAATTCCTTCATTAGATGACATCAAGAAGTCACCGAACAAGGTTCTTTTGTGGTGTGGTAAGGACTAAGGAGTCAAAATCCGGAATACTGTTCTTTCACGTTTTCGAATATGGTCAAGTTAGTTATTGGTGTTTCTTTCTCATAGGGACTCGGAGCTCGAATCTGTTGAGACATATCTACAAGGGGTTCTTACCAGCGGTCTGCTCTCTTCCGGTCCCTGGTTATATGGTAATAAAAGAAAATGCTCTTCTTTTTGCTTTTTCCTCCATATGGTCGGATCATAAGTGTCTTTTGTGATATTTTTCTCTTTAGTTTGGGAGAGCTATAGTGTGTACAGATGCAGCTGCGGAAGCAGCAAGGTACGGTTTCACAGCTCTGGATAGACCAGAAGGGTTTCTTGTATTAGCCGTCGCTTCCCTTGGCGAGGAAGTTTCAGAATTCGCAAATCCACCGGAGGACACAGAGACATTAGAAGAGAAGAAGATTGGAGTTAGAGGGCTAGGGAGGAAGAAGACTGAAGAATCAGAGCATTTCATGTGGAGAGATGACATAAAGGTTCCTTGTGGACGACTGGTTCCTTCGGAACATAAGGACAGTCCTCTTGAGTACAATGAGTACGCTGTGTATGATCCGAAACAGGTAAACAGAGCAAAACTGATTCTGTTTATAGTTAAAGACACTTGGGGCTGTTGGCTTATTAGTATATTTTGGTTTTTCTTGACAGACAAGTATAAGGTTCTTGGTGGAAGTGAAGTACGAGGAGAAGGGAACTGAGATAATCGATGTTGAACCAGAGTAGCGGTGTGATTCTTTGCGGTTTGGGTGGCAAGAAGCCAATGGGAAGACGGTTTTTGGTGTTTTCATGTTTTCAGGGTTGCAATGGCGAATGTATAAGTGGCTTCTTCTCTTCTCTTCTCTTGGGTTGTAAGGAAACTATTAACTACGTAACTGCTCTGCTGTGTAAAGCTTTTTGCTATGTAAATAGATTTACACAGTAATTAACTACTCTATTGTTAAATTATGTCTGGTTTTTGCCGGTTTAAAAGCTCAAGACTCTGATATCGGACACGGTTTAGTTAAAGCTATGTTGGTATATCAGTTATTATTACTAATTTCAAATTACATTTTGTATATATTATGTATAGCATTTTTGGGCTAATCAACCGATAAATGAAACGATTAATGATCCCTCTTTTTTTAAGTTTTCAAGTCTAGATTCAGATTGGTTGTTTTGAAAGTAGAGTAAAGGGCACCTTTTTTCTTTCTTTTTGAGGTTACAACTAACATGTAAGCTGCTTCAAAGAGACGCATTGCTTCATGACTATTTCTGTAAATCGACAATTTAACGACAGTTAAAAAAAAAAAGAGCAGTCCGGGTTTATGAGTATCAATTTCCGAGATATCATTAATTTGCTAATTACTTTAGATAGTATCATAGAAGTGTGAGAGAAAAAAATAACTCAAAAGAACATCTAAAAAACTTCTGTGAGAGAAAAAAATAACTCAAAAGAACATCTAAAAAACATAAAGCAGTTTGCTCGTTGATTCTTTGATCTGTTACCATACAACAAAAACATACAGATCCATCTCTCGGATCATCACCACTAAACCCCAAACCCGATGACTTTTAGGTTTAAGGTAATTTACTTGTCTCTGCGGATTCATAAGCAGCATCGGCTGAAGAAGTATCTATGTCATTGAGACCCAACTCCTCGTTTTGCTCCCATGACCTCTCGTACTCTTCATCTGTAGTTCAAGCATAACAACACATGTTATTCGAAACCCATTGACTCCTGTCCTAATTCACATATTGAGTCCTAGTTTAAGTCAATCTCATAGTGCAGATTACAAAATTTATCTAATCAACCTCTTCTGAATGTTATTTATAAGCCTTCCATGCGAAAAACAAGAAATGAACGGATACGGAATGAATATATGTTTCGATCATGTCAGGGAAAACGAGGAACTTACATGTGAGCTGATGATCATCTTTGATATCATCTGTTACTGGTGAAATAAAGGAATTCGCTAATTCATCATCAAGAATCAAAGTCCAGGGCTGTTCTAAGCTTAGGAGCTGCAAGAAAAGAAAACGTCTTCATTATAGAAACATGGTGCCTTATTGCTTTGCTTTTTCTTGCACATCAAGAACACGACAAGGCTAATACTTTAAACAGAAATTCAATGAAGATGCTACCTTAGTTAGCCTGGATCCAAATTCTCTCCACTTGTTCTTCTTATTCTCATCAAGACTGTCACCAAAAGTGAATCCGTGGACTCTCGCTAGGCCTGTGAGAACCCATACCACACTTGGGTCAGTAGCTAAGAGCTATAATCCATCATTGGCAATAACAAATCTCGAAACGCTTCCATTATCCAAACAACGAAAGCTTTGTAAGGCAGAATATAGGATACTTGGATCAGCTGCTTGACATACTGGCTTTATGCCATGGTTCAATATATCTGTTCTACAGTACTTAGATCACTTAAAAATGATAAAGGCGCGTGATTCAGACTTGACAAGGATAAAGGATAATGTTGAGATGTTAAAAGGTCATACTCATACTCACTTTCTCTGATCTGTGTGACCAACCCTTCCACTGTTGTTACCATTCCACCAAGTGTACCACCACCTAACTCCAGATCAAGTTCTGGGATTTTCACTCCTGCAGTGTCTGACTAATATACACGATAAACAAAATTCACCATTAATGACATATTAGAAGGTGTTGGTCCAAAAATATAAAATATTATAACGCATTTCCTAGCCTACGTAGTGGTTCATAAGGCGGTCTACTATTATATTGCCATCAGATGTGTTATATAGCTATACCAAAGGCCCAGAAAGATCAAACAAGCCTATTTCATATATGATCTCGAAGTTCTGCCACTTATTTGACACTTCCATAACACCTTCCAAGATCTAAATATTTTATTTTGTTCCAGGACGATATACCATACACTTAGAATGAAAAGTATGAAGATTTTTCACGGTACCATGTAAAATTTAGCAGTGAGCTAGATTCATTGTCAAACCTTTACCCAGCTTAAACTACAACATTCTGTTTCAATTTACGACTTTCTGGAAGCGCATATACTTCAACTGTAATGCGACATTCTCAACTACTTTACGATACAATGAATGATATGGGGAACTCTCTCTTGATCTGCCAGACTGCCACTCTTCCAGATTTGTCCACAGAGATTACTGGTGCGCTACTACAGTATACAAACATCTTGAAACGAAAAACTAACCTTGATAACGTCTCGGCTAAGGTCAGCGATGTTCCTCACAGAGAGAGTGATTTTCTTTCCCTTTTCAGGAATTGCACCACCAGGCTTCAACTGTACACGATTACTTAGAATAGTTAATAACCTAAAGACCAGGCATATGTCTGCAAAATCTCTAACTAAATCAAACCAATTGAACCAAACCTCAGAATTGCGATAGCCACAATCCTCACATGTGGATGCCATGACAATAACCTCCTGAAAGTACGGGATTTCTATTTTCTGTCAAGAGGTAAACAACATCTAGGAGTTCACCAACAAAGAAAATATACGGAAAACTTGTTGCAGAAAACCAAGGAATGGACATCCAAACTTTGAAAGGATACTAGTCACGAACATTCGTGTCTCACACAGCTTCATACATGCTCCGCAGGTTGAAGGGAAAGTCATCACCTGTTAGAACAAATTTAACGTGATATAAAAAATCTTATCACCATCTAAATTTTTCACTCTCACAAATACAAATTTTAACAGTGATTTATTTTCTTGAGTGATAATAACCTTGAACATTCAACAAAACTATTCCAAAAGTTACAGAGTCAGAAGTTACCTCTTCAGGCGCAGTGTATCTGAACAAGTTATCGGATATATCAGTACTATTACTCTGAGCAATCACTCGATGACCAGCTGTTGCTCCGATTGTTCCATGAGGTATAGAAGCTGTTTCAGCAGAAGGTGCGCCAAGGCTCCCTTCTGATTTTGCAGCCTGAGATGGGTCAGCAAGATATCCAAGTGTTGCTTGTTGCTCTGGTGTTCGCTCATAGAATTTGATGGTTAAAGAGGGATCTGGTGAAGGAGCATGCCTGTCATGTTGTAAACTTGTCATAAGCAAATTAGAGAAACACAACTTCTATTTTTTGGGTATTTCCAAATTGGATAACCTTACGGGTTCTCAATGAAACTGTTTCCAGCAGGATCGTCCAAAATGAAGGTGAAGGATGTCTCTGCTTTAGCACAAGCTCTCAGTTTGGACAAGAATTGGTCTATTGCTTCAGCAGTTTTAGGATCAACTTTCTGTGTCCAGCAAAATATTTAATTTAAGTCTTAAAGATTCTTGACTGTAAAACAATTAAACTGGGCATAAAACATAAATGTCCAGCTCCCAGTCAGAATTTACCCTGCGTTCTTCTTGAAGGGCATTCAGTTCATCGGCAGCCCGTGCTAATATCCCTTCCACCTGTACATTAGACAAAAACAAATTAAAAAAAAAAAAAAAGAGAGGGAGACAAGGAACTGGAAAATAGGAATACCAAAAATCTGAAACGAAATTACATAGGTCTATAAGATCCCACTAAGAAAGAGATAACATCAACAAGAGGTTTTCCCAACTGCTAACACCAGGTTAAAGCTACAAATATACACAGATAGGGCTCTCATGGCGATCTTCCCAAAAATCATTGCCCAAGTGACAAATTGATGCTTATATCATCATAAAATGCACCACTAATTTGTTCTCATGAGTAGACCAGATGATTTTAGGTTTTTCTAAGAAATAAACACCCCGTAAAATGAACTGTTCATAACAAAGATGGTTAAGATAGTAAGAACTTACAGTAGACAAACTTCCACGTTGGGCCTCTGGTGGAATCTCAAAATCCAGTTCAGGAATCTGAATGCATATATTCACAAACTACTCAGTTTCCAGCTTCAAATCAGTCCAATTTTCATGATATGAGAAGCAAACTAGTTCACAATTTTCAGTAAGATTAGGGGAAGCAATTCCTATAAATATGCAGGACGCGGCCCGAGTTTGCAAAATCAGACTATTTTTATTCCAAAGAAGCAATGGCATCCCAGAATCGGCAAGACAACTGACCTTAATAGTGGCTGATTCAGATTTCACAACTTGCCGGTCAAATATCTGCATTCAGACAGAAAGAAGAAGGTAAAATTAGCTTAAGGAATGAGAGACAACTAAAAACAGTTATTCACGTTTCTTATAATAAGCATGGATTGCTACAATCTACCACATGGTAAGTGCATCTCCAAATGAAAATAAACGAAAATGAACAGAAATTTATATTTGAATCAATGTATTAACCTCCACATCACCCGATAGAACCTCTAGATGGTAACAGCATCCTCGGGGTTGAATCTCGCCCGCAAACTGAACTTCATTATTCCTATAACATAGATAAGAGTTAAAATTAAAGGCTTTATCTTTTCAATTGAGAAAAACAGAAAATAGTTAGTGATATTTTTATTTAAACCCTCCTCATATCAAATTGTTAAAAGTGTCTCAAAATCATTAAAAGTTGTACCTTTCTCCGCAATGTGGACATTCAAATGCAGATATTAAGACCTGTAACCACCGGTAATTTAGCGGTAAGATTTTCAGGTAAGAGAAGGTAGATAAAGGTACAAATAGACCATACAACCAAGATAAACAAGTATCTTCCAAATAATAAAACTGAAAATTTGTAGCGCTCGAGAATGTGGCCAATTTACAGTGAGTATATGAATTTGGAAAATGAACAAAAATTGGTCCTCCTCAAAACAAAACAGAGTACGACATACCTTTCTGAAGTGAGGAATTAAGGTCAATAGAAATCTAGTTGTTCCCTGGAAAAGAAACAAGAAGCTATTTTATGCACAGAAGAAGGATCAGTAGAAAGACCAAGAAAACCTCATTACAACTGCAGTAAATAATTCGGTAATAATACACTAGTAGCTGAAGGTTCACCATATAAAGTTTTTTCAATTGATTGCCACTGAACCCACAAATATCAATATAACTCGCCTCAAATTTCTCAGTCTATCACAAAATATAACCAATAAGTTGTATTCATCCCAGCTGCATTTCAATAACAATCTCAAGAACCACTGGAATGCAGAAAGAACTAATGATATTGCTGAAGTACATTACAGCTATGTGCAATTACAGTAGTACACTATTGGAAACAAGCTGAACAGGCTAAAGAAAAACTAGCCTGTTTCCTAGACCCTATATTAGTTAACAAAGGTTTCATCAAGTATAACTCTGTCTTCCTATAACAAAGGATAAGGCCTACGTAACCAACATCAGGAATCGCAAAGAAACTATATAAGTGTGTGTGTGTGTGTGTGAGAGAGAGAGAGAGGGAGAGGTACATTTTCACTGCAGCGCATGCACATGCTCTCAACCACGTAGAGAGGAGCACCGAAGGAGTGATCGGCGGAAACAGCTTCAACCACCGATCTAACATCGATTTGTTGATCATTTCCGTTGTCCATCATCTCCGAAGTTTCTCCAGACATTCCCAGGAAATCCGATTAGCCGCGAAGTCAGTGATTGAAAAGACGAAGACCTAGGTTGGTTTGCGAGCAACACATTAGGAAAGAAAAAAGAAAAAAAAGCTAAAAGCACGAAACTTTGTGCCAATCAACAGCTTTTTTTTTCATCTTCTAAGGGAGAATGATTATCAGGGTTCCAAAAACAATCCCTACACTAAGAATCTACAAGGGTCGAATTCATATTTGAAGTTGAAGAAGATCTAGCAAAGCAAAATTTCGTTGATGATTTTTTGCAATTTCCAGGAAAAGCATATAGATAGTGTCAAATTTCCTGCACTTTTCCTTAATAGAAGTTTGGTTCCAAACCTAAACACCAAATCTGCTGCTGGAAAGGTCCCAGAGATACATAAAGACTAAACCATATAATACAAAGCAGAGATAAGAGAGTCTCGAAAGAGAAGAGAGCTAGGAGCAGAGACACGAAACAGAACAAGGAACAGAGAGAGCTTTGTACCTCGAGCAGGTACGGAACGGAACAGAGAGAGAGGGAGAGAGCTCACGTCGCCGGGAGAGAAACGAGATAGAGCCAGAGAGTAGCGAATAAGGATTTAGGGTTTGTTTACAGAACCCTTCGTCGTTCGTTTATTATTATTATTTTTTTTCTTCTAAACTACGTCATTTCATTTGTTTCGAAACAAAGATCAATTGAGTTGAAACATTTTTTTTTTTTTTTCAGCCGTAAAAATTAATTAAAAGTCGAGGTTAGTGGAAGCCCATTTGGTCCAATGATTGATTTAATGGTTAATTAATGTTTCTATACCAGAAGATCTGAGTTTCGATTTAAACAAATATTGTCTAAACACCAAATCTACTGCTAGAAAGGTCTCAGCTGAGATACATAAAGAGTAAACCATATAATACAAAGCAGAGATAAGAGAGTCTCGAAAGAGAAGAGAGCTAGGAGCATAGACACGAAACAGAACAAGGAACGAGCAGGTACGGAATGGAACAGAGAGAGAGGGAGAGAGCTCACGTCGTCGGGAGAGAAATGAGATAGAGCCAGAGAGTAGCGAATAAGGATTCAGACGATGATTAGGGTTTCTCGGCTCTGCTGCTCGCGATTTAGGGTTTGTTTACAGAACCCTTCGTTGTTCGTTTATTTATTTTCTTCTAAACGACGTCATTTCATTTGTTTCGAAACAAATATCAAATGAATTGAAACAAGTTATTTTTTTTTTTGTCAGCCGTAAAAATTAATTAAAAGTCGAGGTTAGTTAACCGATTTGGGGATTGTGGAAGTCTCTAAGCCAAGTAGTTGGTTTAAAGACGTCACACTAGATATGAGAAAAAGAATATAGTTTCTAATGATCGATAGTTGCAAAATTTATCGGATGTTTTAAAGTGCAAAGTAGAGCCAATCGTCATGGTTAGTATTGCGGAGAGCTTTCTATCATATTCATCATAATTGCATATGTTGTATTGATATAACATGTTATGTCATGTTCTCACTTAGAATCATAATTCAAATCAATTTCTCAACTAAGTTTTGTTTGTTTTCTAAAATTCAAATCATATTATATTCGTTTTTTTGTTTGTTAGAAATAATAAAATGATTGTGTTTTTGTGAAGAGAAATAGCCAAATAAAATGAGAAGAGGATTACGTAAGAAGTTGAAAAAAAATCAGGAAAGAGAAAAAGAGAAAAAGAGCCAAATAAAATGGTGTTTCTTCGTATTCTTTGGTTGGTCAGTTTACGGTTTTAACTCGTGAATCCAAAAGATCTTCGGAGCAATATAATGAGTTTCTGCAAGGGTTTCAACCTTAATAATTCGGCTGTTGGGTGTTCCTTTCCTTTTAATCCTTCATTTCGTAGATGCTTCTCTTTCTATGAGTGTTTAGTTATTAAAGTTTTGTTTTGTTATCCGTTGTACTCTTGTTTTATAGCTTGTCTTTGTTTGTCTTAAGCTTCCGGAGATATTTTTATGTTATGTCGGCTGTTGGCTCCGGAGATATATCTTTCTTCCGCCGGCTTTTGTCTCCGGAAAGGTTTCAACCTCTGCCGGCCTTGTGTAAGTCCAAGTTTCAATCATAAATAAAATCTTCTAGATGACAAAAAAAGAGAGATAAATGCGGGAACACTCACCGGTATCGACTCAGCTAGACAATGGCGGCTAATTACAAGGTTCATCTCAATCTCACTCTCATTCAAAATGTTGCATCCTTGTCACTACTTGAAATCTTTGTAAACTTCACTCCTCTAGATGTTCGGTTCTATGTGTTGTAAAAGTCTTATAATTCCTCCTCTGTACAACAGTTTTATCAATGAAAAGTAAGATGTTTCATGGGGAAAAAAAGAAAGAGAAATGTGGGGTTACATAAAGCATAATTCATAAAGATGTTTTGGTAATGTGCTAATTTTGGCTCGATAATGTGTCAAAATTTTGACGATTAATGATGGGATAATACAAGATAGTTTTGTTTTTGATAAATGTTTTCCATTAATAAATACTCCTATAAAACTAGTAAGAAAGCACACGATTGTTTTTACAGAAAAGCTCACTCTAGTAAGGAGATAAGCCGACGATGATCTTACATTAAACCAAAGGAAAGGTAAGTGGAAGCCCAATTAAACAGAAGCACACTCAGAAGAGGAAGGTGAAACGCTTAACCGCTGAAGACATCTCTCGAACCAGAGTTGCATGATCTCGCTTGCAATTCTTGGATTCTAGGATCGGAAAGAAGAAGCTCGGTTTTATGATGATCCCATTCGTTCATTCCTCTCTAGTCTCTACACACTTCTTGAATTGATGCCTACCAAGCCAAAAGGATGGAAAGAAAATATATATATCTTTTTTTTTTTGTTCTTTCATCAGAATGAGATTATAGATCTTCGATGAGGAACTCCAAAAATCCTTGGGAAACACAGATTTGAAGCCAATCTCGAGCAGATGATTTGGGAAGAGCTACATGCAAAGTTTAGGTTCTTAGGAAATTTGTTGCACACACGATTTTGAAATGAACTGATAATAAATTCGAAATACACAAATCAATAAACTCTCTTCAAATTTTCATATTCAAATTCACATATTTTAAATTAAAAATATCAAATTTCTATCATTTTCTGTATATTTTGATACTCCTCATGTGTTTTATTTTATTTTACTTTTTGTTCTCTTTCTCCCGACAAAAAGAAAGTAAACTCATGCGTGGTGTGGAGAATGTAAACTCATGGGATCGACGTTAATGGCGGCTCCGTTGGAGGAGGAGGAGGAATGTACGTGAAGGTGTTGACCGACGAGCAGCTTGAAACTCTGAGGAAACAGATTGCTATTTACGCCACCATTTGTGAGCGTCTCGTTGAGATGCACAAAACCCTCACTGCTCAACAAGATCTTGCAGGTTTTCTCTCTTCTTCCATTTCTCTGTTCACATAAAGAAGAAAAAGGTTCATTTTGTAATTCTAATTTTTCAGACTTTTTTTTGTTGTTGTGTGGATTGATTACATAAGCGATTCTTCTTCACTTTGGTGAAACGGGCAATTGAAAATTCTCTGCTTTTTTAATCATTTATTGGCGTAATTAGCGGTTTAAATCTGATGCGTCGACCAAACCCTTCCGTGGAATTTTGAGTTAAAGAGAAGGGAAAGATTAATGGTTTAGCGTAGGTTTTTGAGGAATCCAGAATCGGTTTAGTAATCCACCTTGAAATCCTCCAATTGAGCTCGAATTTCCCCCCCAAAAAGGTGTTTCTGCTTTTGATGCTTGTTCTTGAGATATATAAAGTTTTGAGTTTTTATGTACTCCAACTTCAACAACTCTGCTTCATTTTCTTTGCAGGAGGAAGATTGGGAGGTATATATGCAGACCCAATGATGTCTATTGGTCACAAGATGACTGCTAGACAGAGGTGGACTCCTACGCCTGTGCAGCTTCAGATTTTGGAGCGTTTATTCGATCAAGGCACGGGAACACCGACCAAGCAAAAGATCAAAGACATAACCGAAGAGCTGAGCCAGCACGGCCAGATTGCTGAACAAAATGTCTACAATTGGTTCCAGAACCGGCGTGCTCGTTCCAAGAGGAAACAACACGGCGGTGGTTCTTCTAGCAACAATAATGGTTTATTTTTGGTAGAGGCTGAAATGGAGTCCTGAAAGCTTGTGAGTTTGTTGTGAGTTGTTGTGATTTGTGTTTGCAGGGGATGAGCATCTTGTGGGAAAGATGGGATTGTCTGAAAGCTAAAACCTTTATGATCATGTTGAAGAGTATGGCATGTCAGGCTGATTGATACAAGCTGAAAAAACTTCTAATTATCAGAGATTAAAGAAATGGATTTCGTAGTCAGTCATAAGCAGTTTTAGACTTTTTTTTTTTTTTTCTGGTTTTTTTTTCCAGGGATTCTTTTTAATGAACTGCTTAGCAGTTCATCTTATATTATCAGTTTCAGAGAAACTATTTACATGGAATGTTGAATTGTCTTAGAGCTTGTGATGCTTGCTTTGATGTTTTCTGCATTCAGAACGATTCCTATCTCCTTAATTATAATTTGAAGTTAAAAAAAAAAAAAAAAAAAAAAAAANAAAAAAAAAAAAAAAAAAAAAAAAAAAAAAAAAAACTGATACAATTCTTACAATTTCTCGTCTCTACCGCAAGTTCCAATACCAAGAGAAGCATTTCAATTCAATCCTCCCCAGAGTTGAAAACATGCAAGTCTAGCAAAGTTTTGTAATGCCCCTTCTCGATTTCTTCATCGTTCACATCGTGTAGGACCAGAGTCTGTATAACCAAATCCTCCCAATCAATTTCAGATCCTATCTTCCTTTTCTTCTTGATATGTTCAAGCTCCAAAGACAACTCACTTCCACTAACTATGTCAGAAGGATGTTGTATCGCATTAATCCGTAACTTAGCCGCTTTAATCTTTTCTCTTCGTCTTTCGACTGCAGCGCAACCTTTTATGTAAGAAGGAGGCAAAGCATCAAGCCCTACATCTTTCTCCAACACTTCCTTGAGCGAAAGCCTTTGACTCAACTTTGATTTCCCTTTCCACCAATGATTTCCCTTTCCACCAATCTTCACACGAAACCATCTTAAAAACCGTTCTCCTTTGCCATAGACTATTATTATCTTCCTGACTTCTTCTCGCAAGAGTCCCACTGCAAACTCCATCTTCGAATTCTTTATTCATTGTAGTTAACTGTTGTACCGATATATTATCATCGTTGTTAAATGAACTAAGCTGACTTTCACCTCCTACATCAAGATACCGAGACATATTATCATCGTTGTTACATAAAGTAAGCTGACTTTCACCTCCTACATCAAAATACCGAGACAAATTATCTTGACCATCATCATCATAACCATACATAGCTTCTTTGCTTAAGCAATCCCTCACTATATCCTTTAAACAAAATCCATCACTTCTAACCAATTCATCCCCTTTCCCTTCTATTGTCTTTCTCATGGACTTTTCTTCCATTGAACGAAGCAAAGCCCCTGAATGTTTCACAACATTCTTCATGGTAACATCTTTGGCCCAAGGCAAACCCAACTCTTGAGCAACCTTCACAAGCTTCTCAGATAACTCTTTATACCGCGTTTTGCAAGTAGCCAACGAAACTTGAGCATCTCTCGCCAAATCGTCAATCTTTACCTTCACACCATTCACTTGACAGACAAACGCCAAAACAGCCACAACTAAAGGCATTGGTCTCCTCCCCGTCGACAAAAACCACTTCAATGAACAATTCATCAGAAAAGCTCCTTGCTTTGTTATCCTCTCTTTCTTTTTACTTTCGACATCACTCAATCTCGGCGAATTACTCGTCGTCTTGGTGAACAGACCCACAAGATCAAACTCTCGCAATTCCAACCCTAAATGCTCAACAACACGCTTAGACATACTCCCTAATTGATGCAAATCACATCCAACAGCAGCAGCAATCTCCTCCATAGGCAAAACACACTTGCCTTCTTTTCTTACCACAGCATAACAACACGCCCCAATCAAAATCGAGAACCCCTCACCTTGCCCAAACTTCCCATTGGTGATTTTCTTGATCATTCGCTTAATCTCTTCAGCTTTGTAACCCAGATTCAATCTCTCAGTGATGGCCTCAATCGAATTGTTGCCTTCAAAGATCTTCTTCTCTTTATAAGGGAGAACAGAGCCTCCTATTCGGCTATATGTACCTTGAGGTCCTCTTCTGTCGCCAAGTTGAGCCTCATAGTTATCGTACTCTTGTAATGTCCCACATCCACCGCAATACGAATTCCCTGTGTAGTCGTCGCGTTGAAAGTTGCTGCCATTGCATCCCTTGCAGCGCATGATTGAAATCGAAAAGTCTCACACTTTCAATAAGCTTAATGGTAACGACAGCGAAACGCGAGATCGGAGCGACGGAGATTAGAGAAGTACCGGGAGAGATCAAAGGTAACGAAAAGTTAGATTTGAGCATTTCTTTAAAAAGCTAAAGCTAAATTAGGTTTTATACTAATTTTTACGAGATTGCAAAAAAACGGCAAGGCGTTAATGTAATCAAACGAAAACGGCAGATTGTTTTCATTCAAACGGCATACAGTCTGGATAATTTCGACCTTTTTGGGTCTCCATCGCAGTATCGTCTTCTTCTCTTTACCGGTAAGAGAAGCCGGCTCAGATTTGACCATTTTTCCCGTTTCACTCCAATCTTACGAATTGCGACTTCTTTTCTTCGACTCCTGGAGAATCCTTTCTTCTTCCTGTTTTACATATATATTTTTTTATTGTGTGGGGATAGTTGGCGAGATTTATAAGGCTTATGGTTCTTAACGTTGAAACGGGGTTATAATGCACGCATGTTGCTCGACAGAAAGCCGCAGAGAAGTTTGTTTGCCTCCTGATTTCACTGAGACTCAAAAGTCTGAATTTTTTGCTTGGGTATTGAGAAGCTGGTCTTAGGCAGGCTCCTATATGGGTTGGAGTTAAACGACGGTGATACATACGGTGTGTTTTCAACTAAACTAGCTTTCGAATGGCGAGCTTGTCTCTTTCGAACAAGAGATACACTTACATACGCGAAAGTGAAAGTGAGCCACCTAGAGGAGCCATTGACATTCACCATGTGATCATCAACGGAAGCAGAGCAACTGGTTATGCCCGTCGTAGGGGGCTTGCTTTCTTCCTTGTGCTTTTGGCGATTTCTATCTACTTTTTTCTTGGAAAGGTAATGAGACGTTTAGGAAATGTTTGTTATTTAGATATGAAATTGCTTGTGAGTAATTCTGAGTCATTGTTTACAACAAGTGCTGCTAGTGCATAGTATGAGAAAGGTATACGATTTTGTATCTTTCCTTACGGGATCAATCACATGGCGTTTAGAGCTATGGCTCCAAAGTGAATGATATATGGATTATAGTTTATTACATTGTGTTACTTTGTATCTTAATTTGTGTTACTTTACAATGTTTTTTTTTTGTTGATGATCCATCTATATCTTCTTCACACGGGTATCTGAAAGGGGTAATTCACATGAAACAGGAAAATCCAGTTAGAACTCTTTCTTGGAGCTGCCTTTTAAGTGGTTTCTTTGTTATGATACAAAGTCGGAAGTTTGTCAAGAAAGGTGAGACCTTGTTACACTGTTTAAAGTTTCACTAAATGATATAGTCTTCACATCCTTAAACTGATTCTTTTTTTATTTTATTTGAGTTGTTCAGAATCTGTTATAATCATGCCAACCTTCGGTATCCAACTTGAAACTCAATATTTAAGGTACGCTTTATTCTTCTAGTTAGTATATATTGTCTGCAATCCTTGATGATTTAATGCTTTGAACTACAGCATATTAATGGCCTATTAGAGAGGTGGTAGTGGTGGAGTTAGTTGTAATTTTCATGAGCTATTATCATCTGTGCTTTTACCAATCATACAAGTACTTAGTTTTTTGTACGTGTTTCTGCTTTGCAGTGGAAAAACTGTCTCCAGGTTTATCCCTATTGGCAAGATCTTGAAGCCTATGCTTGTCGAATGTGTCACCCCCGTTACATGTTATTGGAGTCTCTCCTTATTTCTGCGTGGCGAAGAACAGCTTACATTGGTGTTTAAGGTAATGCAACCAGTTTGTTCCAATACATTGTGAGATAAACTTTTGCTGACAACTTTGAGAATAATCACGAGCTACCAATTTTTCAATCTAAAAACATTATATTGTTTCTTTTGGCCATTGATTCTAAGTATTAGTGAGCACAAGCCCAACATTGTAATCAAGTCCAATATCCATATCTCTAGGGTATCTAGATATCATATAAATATTTGTAATGACAAGTTATGAAATAACTTTGGCTGCGGTTGTGAGCGGCCCCTCTTTCATCTCTAAAATATCAATCTAAAATTGTTTGTGTTCTTGGTGACAACAAAGTCTCTTTCCTCTTCTTTAATTTCCTTGCACAATAAAGCTCTATGAGCTATTTCTATTTAGATTTTGTTTGTCTCAATAAGCTCTTTAGAGCATGAATCTTCTTGTGTTTAACTTACTCACACTAAGTTCAATGTGTACAGGAACTGCGTCTGTCATTGAAGATGTTGGTTCCCATTTGGAGGGCATTGTGTGCTGTTATTGGCACAGACCAAAGTGAAAAGATAACTGAAAAAGAACATGTTGTATCTGGTGAAGCATCTACGTGAAATATTATCTACTGCCAGTACGAGCAGACAAACATGGGACCCGTAACAAGACGAGCACAGAAGTTGTGAGCTCACAGAACTTGCTACCAGTTTTATGTGGAAGATGATAGCACAATATGTTTGTGTAATGAGAGAATATTTGAGTTTAAAAAAAACTCTTAGACTGGTTAGGTTAACTTTTTTCTCATTCCACACTAGCTTTTCATGACCAGTCCTTTGGACCATGGATCATTTCTCGAACTTATTATTTTTTTTTTTATTCGTCGAATGCAAATAGTACAATGAGTTATATATCAGCATGGAAACTCAAGTGTGGTATCAACCTAACTACTATATATCCAAGGAAAAGATTTACAGTGTGACTAAGATTTACAGTGTGACTATCTATGGCATCAATGGCTTGATACACAACTTTTTTTAGCTTTTAGCTTCATCTAAGCGTGACTTAGCACGATCAAGTGTGATTTCTCTACGTTCGAACCCATGCCACGGTTGTCTGGAATCGAGCTTTGCTATCTGTTTGTGCAATGCCTTCAAATTGACTAGAGGAACTGTCGTTGGTCGCCCATGAGCACACTGTACACAGAAGTAATGGGTTAATTTGATAAAAGATGAATCCTTTTGGTAAGATTTGATGTTTCTTGCTTACCTGGAAACAAAGTGAGGTCTGCTTCAGTCCTTCGATGATTAAAGAGCATTCCGAGGGTAACAGAGAATCTCCAAACATAATTGCACCTTAGCAGTTATAGAAAAAGACACAATTAGCAGTGAAGCTAAGTGCTGAATGGTAGTCACTAACTTATCTTTGAACATACAAAACAATTCTGGAGGGATCACGAATATACCTCTACATGCTTTGGAATTTAGGACTCGAAGAACAGATGGAGGAATTGTTGATGATCCGTCAGTATCAGCAAGCTGGTTTGGCATAAGTTGAGTAAGAATCTTAAAGTAAGGAAAAGAAAAGGTAAGCCATGTGCTTATACACGATTCTGAGCGTACCTGCTGAAGAAACTCCAATAGATCAACATCTGATAGATTTACACCCAGAATGCATGGGACCTACACGTGGTGTAAACAAAGTGATCATTCAAGTGACCCATATAGAATCCCACAGAGAATAGAATCTAAGTGAAATAAAAGAGCTAGACTAGGCGCCTAACCGCATTAAGTGTGATTGGAGTTGGTTTCCGTTGGATGATGCTCATGTTCCTGTAGAAAAGAAAAACATTAATCTCCCATTTAGAGAATCATGGTGCGCAATCTAAAACACACAACTGCATATGCTGCCTCATAGATGATCAAGTATTGCATATTGTTCAAAAGAAAAAAATAACGTATTACATATCCACAAGAGAAAATTTACTTCTTAAAGGATGTTGATCCTTCTACATTAATGTTGCAGATCCAACCCCAGGCTCTTATCTGCTCTGAATAACTCTGGAGTAACTGATAACCCATCTCTGGCAGTACCTTTTATGTCAAAATAAAAGATTAATGATGCATCATCAATAAACTGAGTCAGAGTAGAGTAGCCTACTCTGATCAAGTCCAGCAGAAGATGATGTTATCTAATATCATGTTTAAACATACCAACTCCTTGTCTGCACTCAAATAGGTGACTGTCCTTGCTTCCCTAGCCAGGACCTTGTAATTTCATTATTTTGTCAGTTGATAGAAGCACAATATTATCCAAACTGTGAAACATTAGAAAAGTAGTTACATGAACTTGAGGTTCCAAGATGCTCTTACCTTTTTATGCAGCTCTTCCAAACGAATTCTTTCATCGGCAGCATGCTGTGAAAATGACACCCTCAGATCAACTTGTAGCAATACGTTTATATTAAGAACAACAGTTTTAACAACTTAGGTTGTCCTAGTTTGAAGATAACTATCAACCATATTCAGATAAAGTGTCTAGACTTTGAGATAGATGAGAAGAAAGAGATGATATAGGATGAACCTGATCAACGATGGCAACTGTTCCACAAGCAACAATTGGGATATATTTTTTATCAACCTGTTGTAGAACCTTGGCATCTTCAAGGGAGTGTCTGTTCATAGATTCAGGAACTAAGGATTCATCGGATCGGAGGTGCAAAAATCCTGAACATATATCAAGTACACTATCTTGATCATGAAGCTCGTGTGATTCCTTGGCAACCTGGCACAAAAATGGAAAATATTATAGATGCTCAGTGGTCTTCCATGGAAACGGAGAGTCAGTTTATTAGGCAAAAAACACTTTCAATTTGATTAACCTGAGACTGAACAGTTATGGCGCCATTTCGTTGTGGATTTAATTGGATCCAGATTTTCCTCTGAGCTGAAGTCTGCGAGATAGGTAACATAGTTAAATACTCTAGATGGAAGAGGGGGGAAAAGGAAACATCGTGAAGACTCCCATATACCAAACTTGTTAAGGAGCACGTTTGATTGACAACTACACCGACATGGGAGATACGACAAAATATAATGTCTACTCTACCCTTTTGTAGTAGTGTCTTGGAGATGATTTATCTACTAAAGAGACACACAGCTGATTTAAGATTAATAGTTACCTTCGTCTCCATCCTCATCTCGGGTCTCTGAGTGCACAATCGTGAAACCAGCAGATGCTTTAAGGTCCGAGGCCGAACTCAAATCTTTTTTCTGTTTCTTGTATGTGGTCATATGACACATCATCAAGGATGCTGCACTTAAGATGCATATGAGATGCATTACAAGGTTGTGTCAAGCACTCCAAATCATCAGGTTCTGCAGAAAGTTATACCTCGGTAATTTCTTTTCTACCACATTCCCAGAACTAAAACAATATTAGCAACAAAATAACCACATCTGAAAAAACACCAGTAGTATGAACCTGATGGAACAGAGTTCTTTAATTTTGTGTCTGATCTACAACTTAAACTGATAAATCTCTTTCTCTCTCGATAAAATGGAGGAGCAGAGCGGCTTCTTCTTGACCTTCGTTTACCAACATTATTCTGTGTGCCATCCCTATAACTGATCTTGTCCTTCCTGATACTATATTGTTCAATACCAACATTATCTGCATTCCCCCACAATGACTGGAAAATCTTTTCATCTGACCGAGTGCAGTTCTGAATATCTGAGAAAGAATCTGTGCCGGTTTCCCGGCAATCGGTTTGAGGTATGGCCTCATGATCAAATTTGATGTTATTAGCTGCACTGAAAAAATATTCAGGGTCAGGCATCCTTCCCAGCTTCAAACTTCCTTCAAGAATTTGACAACCTTTCTGATAATCAGACTCCCACTTGGTCGCAAAAGGAGGTGTGGAGAACATTGGAGACCACTCAGAACTCAAACGGAAACTACCAGCACCAGAGCTCCCCACATTGACAGAGGAAGAGTACTTTTTCTTGACAATTTTCTCTTCAGAAGAACAAAATTCCGCAGTATCTAAGGGGTTGATGTTAAAATCTTCTCCAATTTCAACACTTCTACAATCTGAGGAACGTTGTGGAGTAAACCAATCAGTATCCTGCAGACGGGGACAAGAGAAAACTACAAGGTGCCTGATCATTACATCTCTTGAGCTTCTTTTTTGTAGGTTCCATAGCTTCTGGCCACTCTGCATCCAGAAAATGAAGCATTGGCTGCCTGGAAATATAAAAGAGATGAACAATAGATGCTGCCCCGTTCCACTAAATAATTATATAATGGTAACAGTATGAAAATTTGTGAACCTTTTTGAAGTCTACTCATGTCATCACTCAGGTCTTGTCTAACACCTTTTGCCAGTAGATCAGCTCCCCCATCAAAAAGTTCTAAGAAAAGACCATAAAAAAACATTGAAAAATTCAGAAATATTAGGGATACTATCAGAGCTTGACAAAAGTGTGGCATACCAAGACTTGCATCCTTCTTCCAGTTGGCTAGAATGATTCTTCCTATGAAGGCAAGTATATGTTCCCAATTCTGCCACAGATAGAGATATAAGCAATCATCAAAATATCAAAAATCCAACTAAATTCAAACCACAAGAGAAATCTAATACCCTGAACTCGACGTTCGTCTTTGATGGTTCAAACAAGAATTCATAGAGATGATGTGGACATGTTATGCACAATATGTAACCAGGATTGGATTGAAGTCTATTACGTCTTCCTGTTTGTAGCCCATCTGTAGGCTTCCAGTCATCCGTACACTCAAAACTAGCAGCCAAGTTGCTCAGCAGCTTATGTATGGGACCTTTGCTTACGAATCTTGAATTGATATCTGTCACCGTGAAGGCTATACAACCATATACAGAAACTTCCTAACTTAAACCGCAGAAGATAGTTGATGTATATTCACACATAAAAAGATGCAGAAAAATGGATACATATATACTGCAACGCCTGCAAGGAAAACACCACAATATTACAGAGAGGTCAGGCTCAACGTTAACAATCTGACAAACAAGGGTAATAATTTTGGATCCCATAGTGGAACAAGTAACTTACCTTGAAACTATCTCCAGGACCAGATATATACCCAGAGACATTCAGCATGCCGTCTGTAACGTTTACTTACAAAGAGAATTTAAAGCCTCGGTCCCTGCATCTCTCATCAGTAGTGAAAATGCTGAAGAAGAAGGATTGGTTTGAAAAAGCTCTTCATCACTGTAATAAGGACACTATCAGAACGACTGAATTCATAAGGATCTTAAAATGAAAATAGGAACCCACCTTTCGATATCAAGAACACTGAAGGAAACATTAGAGTGCACAAGGGCAATTCGGAACACACACTTTGTTATAGAGTCCAACACTTTCTTGGGGCTGCCATTGCAAAAAAAAAAAAAAGATTTTAGACAAAGAGAAAAAAACATGGTCGCATTTCAAGAAACAGCAGACAAGGCGAAGATGAATGCGGCTGTCTAAGTGTCTAAGAAATGAACCTGGATTGCATATATTTTTGTCTCACTGGTTGATTGTAAAATAGATCTCGGACAGTTACTGCATCAACCAGATCAAAATAAAAAGTTAAACATGTCCTTGCCAATGTAAACCAAAAATTGAGCAGACGCATTTCTCCTTCGTAAAGGAAAAGTAGTTTTTGAAAACTATACTTAAGGCTTCACTTTCACCATTTGATAAGCATGATAGAAAAAGCAATGGTGACAAAAGACACATTACCAGTCGTGCCAGAGTCTTTTCTATCATCATCAATTCCTAGATGTAGACACTTGGATCCCTGAAAAGCATTTTTTGGAAAGTTTTAAACCATAGCCAAAGTCACACAGATTATGTAGGAGTGCTGAGTTGCATCAAAAGTCATCCCATACCTTCATAACTTTTCGATAACCATTAGGCCTCCCAATAGCTTTTGTCGTGATTTCCAGGAACGAGATATCTGACACCGAAGCTAAGGCCTCTCCTCGGGAGCCAAAACTTTCACTGGCTGTCTCCACATTGTTGAAGTCGTGAAACTTTGACGTGGCTGTTTTTCGCACGTTGCTCATGATAAGTTTCTCAATGGAAAACTAACAAATAGCTTTTACCAATGCATAAAACATAACAAAAGACCCGTCCTATATGAAAGGTCAGTTGTGAGATAAGAATAACAAGCCAAGAACTTACCGTATCTTTCTCCCAACAAAACCAAATCATCTCTGGAAACGCCTGATCCTGAAAACCAAATCAGTAAACATTTCCAAATTAAGATTCAATCATTTGCACAGAGATAAAAATAATCATCGTGCAGCTATGCTCACCATCATCCACAACCTTCACAGAGCACGTAACAACACCCACGAAGATAGAAACCTGAAAGTAGAGATATCAATCAGCCGAACTCCAAACATGTTCCAGAGAAGAAATCGACGGAGGGGGGTTCGATTTTGTTGACCTTGGTCGCACCAGCATCGAGACTGTTGAATACGAGTTCCTCCACGACCCTCGCCATGTCGAACATGATAATTCCGGAGCGCATGGAGTGACGAACACCTTCCGGCAAGGGCTTGATCGTCTTCATCTCCGAATTACCCGACTGAGACACCGAGAAACAAAACCCTAAACCCAAAATTTCAAGACGATTCCGCGGGTATCAATTATGAGAGACTACGAGATTGTTTATCGCCATTAGACATGAAATGGAGAAGAAAGCATCGCCTCTCGCACCATTCTCTCACTCGCTCTCAACGGGAATGGCTCGGCAACTGTGGAACTGGAGGGAATCGGAAATTGGGGGTTAGGGTTTTTCCCAAACGACGGCGTTTAAGCGGATATATAATTATTTTTTCAGTTTTTTTTAAAAAACTTTTTTAACCCCATACAAAGCGAGCCTTCTAACCTTATGAGTGCCGAGGGTTGGTCGGTCTACAGTCATAGCCACCACATTATTGACCACCGACTCTTTTCAAGTTTAAACATGCGAAACACAAACACATGTTTTTTTGCCCAATCAAAGAAATTTCACCATATTATTTTGACTAAGCATACTTCTTATTTATAATATAAAAACATCCTTATCAGAATAAGTGATTTCGAAAATAGTTCTATAAAATTGTAAAATGACAAATGATAATGTTGATAACAAAATTCAATGATCTTAATTATTATATTTTTTTTGTCTCTACAGTGTTGATGATATGATTTTGGTCAGACAATGCCGATAATTACGATGTAATAAGTCCATAGTTTTCTATTTTAAAATGATTTCATTAACTTTTTGCGGGGGCTCTTGAGAATGAAATGGCACTGCAAGTGGAAAATCTAAAGAAGAAGCAAAGCATCTGTTTGGAATAAAACAGAGTTCATGGGCTTCAGAGTCTTAGGGCCCAAAATAAATGTATTCGGCAGCCATCGGAAGAAGCAAAGCATCTGTTTTCAAGCTCTCCGATTATCTACAAGTACAATTCACTCAAACACGAAGTGTATGTTGGCTTTAGCCAGGAAGTGAAGCATCTTATGGATTTTTTGTTTTTTTGGTATGTAATAAGCTAAAAATAATGGTTTTGTAAGGCCAGTTTCTAATAAGTTACATGACCAGCGATAGGTAAATTATATTGAAGTGATAAAATGTGTATGCTTCAGCGTAATGGTGGGGGATATTGGAATGGGTTTAGAAGTTTTAAGGGTATGGGTTCAGAAGTTTTAAGGGCGAGTTCATAAAATTCAAACCCCACATGACACCCATATCTAAACTTACAAAAAATGACAAAAATCCATTGAACTAGACATCGTTCATGTGCTATACTATACATTTATCATAAGTGTCTTAATCTCTCACCTGTCACTCACTCAATAAAATGTATCCGTAAGTCCACTGCACCGGTTCCATTACCTATCTATTTATCGCTCTTATCCCTCTTATCCATAACGGTAGAAATTTAAACAAAAAAAATTTGTTTCATTTTAATTGATGTTTTACATTTTCAATGCAAAATTAAAGTTTTTATATTTATTTTTGACCATTTATATTATGCAGTCTTTTTATTCATTGGTTGAATTGTGTTTAATTAGACAATAAATGATGTTTTAATTTAGAAAAAATAAAAAAAATTATGATTTTGTGTAATTTCTTAATTTGTGTGTAAAAAAAAAAATGATGTTTAGGTGGTGTAGTCAAAATGCTGAACTAAGATATAATGGTTGAAAATATTATTTAATATAAAAAATGTCAGGTGAATACGATATATATATACGGCTCTGATATATTAATTATCAAATTTTTATTATTTCTTTTTTTTTTCTTAAAACCTTTTGAATGAAAGAAATGATTTTTATATATAGAAATTTATTGATCGATAAAATACGATTGTTTTTCAGAAAATAGTATCAGATTTGTTTCTAAAAGTAAAATGATAATAAATTTGAAACGTGGAAAAAATTCATCACAAACACAGTAAACATGTTGCGTATCAACTGTAGCATGCATATGGGCCAAAACAAATCTTCATAAAATGTAGCCACAGTAACTTTCATAATTATTTTTCTTTATTTAGAAGAAAACATTTTCTATAGTTCCGAAAAAAAAAAAACATTTTCTATCCACAAACATATTTGAATGGTAATGCGAGTGTGGTATAATTATAAACATATGATTCTGCCTAAGACACAATCATAAACAAAAAATTTACTTTTGAAAAAACTATCTGGGGCGTGCGTTCAAGTCAGTTGACCTGATCCTTAAACGTCCGATATAAATTTGTACGAACATGTTTCACGGATGAGACACTTTATCTATAATTCTACAACCTAATTTGTTGTTAATTATAGTTGTTAATTTGTTATGTCATTGTACTACAACGGGAGGGCTGAGATCATGGGCCGACAAGTAGTTACGTTTCTTAAATGGTAAGAGGTGATATTTAATTTTCAAAAAAATTCCGAAAAAACATTTATTTACTAATTAAAATTTCATCTCATATTTTTTGTAATTAATGGGTAGGTGGGTACGTAGATGAAGAAATTGTAAATACGATGGCCAACAATATGGTCTCTATGTTTACGAGTCTATATATATAGTAACCTCGACTTCCCAAGGCTTTAAGTCACCCAATACAATCAAGTACTTTTGTATTTTCTCTTAATTCGGTTGAGTGTATCTTATTTCGATATGGAATCCAATTGTGTTCAATTTCTTGGGAACAAGACAATTCTCATCACCGGTGCTCCTGGCTTTCTTGCCAAGGGTACGCTCTTTCTACATCTTTTTGGTTCACTTCGAGTCTGGTTTTTTACTATAAGATCTTATGATTTCATTACGTAATCAAAATTTCGTAATCGATTATAATTAAGCTTCATGCTATCTTTAATTGGAAGATATACTGATGATTTTTTTTACATCTAATTATCCATTTTATCTATTGTCACACATTAGATTTTTGTGGTCCATACATGATAAATGTATCTTAAACATATTCAATGAGTTCGGCGTAGATTTAATATGAGAAAAACTTAGTACTTCTAATATAATAGTAATGGTTGTCATGGTGAAATATGCTTCCTAGATTCTGTGTTTCCAAATTAAATACAAAAATTGCAAAACTCGTTTTTTGTATATATTGTATATGTTTACACTCGAATAGTCAAATCAAGTATCACCTTATAATATATTAAAATATATTAATACTCTATAGGTTTCATGAAAATTGTAGTTTTAGAATTTTCACACATATTAAAAAAAAAATCTAGGAATGTGCGAATGTGAGTTGTATACGGACAAAATTATATAAAAAAACAATTTATAGTACATAGAAAAGGAAAAAAATCTTTATAAAACAAAATAAAACTACCCAAAAAAAAACTCGTGAAAGTGGAGTATTTTAGATACATTTTGAAAAGCAAAATTTCAGCCCCGTCATTTGTAGTTAATTAAAAGAGTTAGTTAAAACATATTGTATTTTTTTTTTCTTAGTTCTGGTAGAGAAAATTCTGAGGTTGCAACCAAATGTGAAGAAGATGTACCTTCTGCTGAGAGCTTCCGACAATAAAGCAGCCATGCAACGCTTACGTAGTGAGGTATGGCATAAATTAAATCCTATAACCAAAACACTTCCTCACATAGATCTAGAGGTGAGCCATTCATTAATTCAATGATATTAACAATATGTTTGCTTTATTTACAATGATACAACAGGTTGTGGAGATCGACCTTTTTAGGGTGTTGAGGAACGATCTAGGTGAAGAAAATCTGAATGCCTTGGTGCGTGAAAAAATCGTGCCGGTTCCCGGTGATATATCGGTCCACAATTTGGGATTGAAGGACTCTGATCTCCTACAACGTATGTGGAGTGAGATTGATATCATTATCAATATCGCAGCCACGACGAATTTCGATGAACGGTATTACCAAAAAAAATTGTGATAGTTATATTCCTTTATAAAATGTTTAATGTTAACTTCTGATTCTTGACGAAGATGTTGAAATTTAACTTCATATCCGTTTTTCTCTGTTTATAATGAAAACCATAGATATGATATTGGTCTTGGCATCAATACATTTGGATCTCTCAATGTTCTCAACTTCGCCAAAAAGTGTGCTAAAGGACAGTTGCTTCTCCATGTCTCAACCGGTGAGTTTTCATCTTTCTCATATGCAAAAACCCACCATATATATAGGTATCGACTGAGGCTTACCTACGTACATTTGCATTCTTTTTAGCATATGTTTCCGGAGAAAAATCAGGGTTATTACAAGAGAAACCATTCGAGATGGGGGAGACTCTCAGCGGAAATAAGAAACTAGACATCAATGTAGAACTCGAACTGATGAAACAGATATTGAAAGAGCTCGAGCATCAAGATCTTTCCGAAAAAGAGATAACGCAGTCGATGAAAGATCTTGGAATGGCAAGGTTTCCGGCATAATCACACCCTATATGTTCTTAATTAAACTTTACTTTGATCATCCGTTAATTCTTGAAACAAAACGGTATTTATATAGGGCAAAACTTCATGGATGGCCAAATACATATGTCTTCACCAAAGCAATGGGAGAGATGTTGATGGGAAACTATAGAGAGAATTTGCCACTTGTTA
Organism: Eutrema heterophyllum; assembly: GCA_002933915.1. Classification (NCBI taxonomy): domain Eukaryota; kingdom Viridiplantae; phylum Streptophyta; class Magnoliopsida; order Brassicales; family Brassicaceae; genus Eutrema; species Eutrema heterophyllum. The sequence goes on along the minus strand of PKMM01022803.1, from coordinate 102,165 downwards.
TCATACGTCCAACAATGATTACTAGTACTCTCGCCGAACCATTTCCCGGTTGGATCGAAGGATTGAGGTATCGATTTATATCAAAATTCATTATAGTTTTATAACTCGAATGACTATACCACAAATTATATANTATATATATATATATATATAGTGTTAACTCACGATTCATATTTTTTTTTTTTTTTCTGTATTTGCAGAACTATAGATAGTGTGATTGTTGCATATGGTAAAGGAAGGCTTAAATGTTTTCTTGCGGATCCAAACTCAGTCTTTGACCTTGTAAGTCCAATCCAACTCCTACAAGTACAAAGTCTTTAAAAATCACAAGTCTAATCACATAAGTCAACACCAAAATCAATTTATAGCATATATAGATATATATATATGTATTAAATAACACATTCAATGTTTAAATTAATTACATACAGTCCTTTTATAATCTATTTATGGAATGAGAAAAGAGAAATATCATAAAATAGCACAATTTTTTTTCTTCTAAAACTAGTACTCTAAATTTAAAATTTTGAAAATTGCACAAATAATTATGTAAAAATAATTGTTTATCCATAATAAATTTAAAATAAAATGAAACATTGGTTTGGGTTCACTATTTCCAATTTAAGGTTTAATTTTTCTCCATTAGAAAAAGATTTTAGGTTATTTTAATATTAAAGTTATGTTATTGTTGTCAAAATTTGTGCTATTATTGTCATTTTCAACAAGTGATACTAAATTTAGAACAAAAATTTAAAAGTGTGTTATTTTGTTCAATTGTCCGATGGAAAATATACACTATCATATACAGATACCAGCAGACATGGTGGTAAACGCGATGATTGCAACAGCGACAGCTCACTCTGGAGAAACTGGGATTCAGAAGATATACCAAGTCGGTTCTTCTTTTCAGAATCCGGTCACGTTTGGACAACTTCACGAGACCACGGCTCGTTACTTCACTAAAAAACCTCTGATTGCTCGCAATGGCTCACCAATCGTAGTATCCAAAGCAAAGCTTTTGTCCACTATGGGTCAATTCAGCCTCTACATCACCCTATGTTACAAGCTTCCTCTACTGGTACTTTACCTCAACTCTATGATTTACTTTTTGGAGTTTAGGTGAAAGCCCCACAACTTATCTTCTATTTTCATTATAATTCCCAAGTATTAAACTTGTAAAGAACCCTAAATTTATGCATGAGCATTCAGGTTTTTCAGTTTGGTTCGGTTATAATTTCGTTTTTTTTTGTTGTTGCTAAGAGCATTTGTTGTTGTTTTGTTTGCTCATTTCAGATTCTTCGATTGATTAATATAATCTACCCATGGAGTCAAGGAGACAAATACAATGACGACAGCCGAAAAATCAAGCTAGCTATGCGACTAGTTGAGCTTTACCAGCCTTACTTACTCTTCAAGGGCATGTATGTATATTACTCATAAACTTTCACCAAACTTAAGATTAAGACACTAACATCTTTATCTCTAGCTAAGGATAGAGAACAAACATTAATCATCATACTACACATGAGTTCTTATACTATCTTTATGTTGTCATCACAGCTTAATTAAGTCCTGACATTATATATGATTGTTTTGTGCAGATTTGATGATTTAAATACCGAAAGACTGCGAATGAGAAGAAAGGAGAACATCAAAGAGTTGGATGGATCGTTCGAGTTCGATCCAAAGTCCATCAATTGGGACGATTATATCGCAAACACACACATTCCTGGCCTCATCACCTATGTGCTTAAACAATAAATTCTATTAGTAATATTTTATTGTGAACTATTGAAATGAGTTTGAATCTCGTGTGTAATATCATTATATATATCTAAGTATTCAAAGAATATGATTATGTCATTATGATTCTATTTCCTGGTTTCATTAAATATTAATTACATCTAAAAAAATATTGTCTAAACTCACGACAATGAAATTAAAATAATATATTATTTTAACTCATTTTTTTGTTTGGCAACAAAGTCAAAATATAATATTTATGTGTAAAAAGAATTAATTAAACCCTTAAACTCTCGCATAGAAATGATGAATTAATAGTACTCTGAGTCTCTGCCGACAAAGAAAAAGGATGACAAATAGTACTCATTGCCTACCGAATTTATTTCTGTCAACTTCCTAACCGAATTTTGTTTGTTAGATTTCAGTTAACATAATCGATAAAGAGATAGTTACACATGTTTTCGCTTATTTCAATTTTCATTAGTAAATTAACATTTTTTATTTTTTGAATGACGAAAATATTTATTTCTCTATATATCCATGAACCGTCTAAATGCGTACACGCCGTAATGTATATTTGCTAAATTGTCAGAAATAATAAAATAAGTGTTAATTTCTTAAATAAATTCAAAAAATACTAAATTTTTTCAGAAACTTCAAATAAATGACCTTAAATGTAAAATCTAAAAGTCGAAAATAATCATTTTTCTGTCTATCGATGTATCATCCACATGCGTACACGACGAACTGTACATGAGCTAAATTATCATGAATAGTAAAATAAGTGTTACTTTCATAAATAAGTTTAAAAATTGCTAATTTTTTTTAAAACTTCAAATAAATGACCTTAAATGCAAAAGCTAAAAGACGAAAATACACATCCCTCTGTCTATCCATGTACCGTTTACATGTGTACACGTCATACTGTACATGGGCTAAATTGTCATGAATAGTTAAATAAGTGTTACTTTCCTAAATAAGTTCAAAAATGCTAAAAAAATTTAGAAACTTCAAATAAGTGATCTTACGTGCAAAAGCTCCATAAATAAATAATAAATTTGTCAAATGACTTTACTATTTCAATTATTTGGATAAATGACAAAGTTATAAAATACGTGGAAATCTTATTTTGCACTATTTGATCATAATATATTTTTGGTGTGCGCATATTTGTTGCTCTTTTACTGTCATTGTGAAATAAGTATGCCGCGTTGGCCAATCAATAACGTGTTATTGGAAGTCGAAACAAAATACATGTTAGTATTAGGTTAAAAGGTGCAAGTGTGTAATCTCACTCTCATTCACTTGAGTATTTTTCTAATAAAAAAAAAAAAAATCATGTCAACAAATGTGAACCATATTTGGCTATTTACTATGAATAATACTCTCTGACATAACTAAAAATTTACGATTAAAATACCTGCAACGACCATATGATGGAGATAAATGTCAACGAGGCCAAATCATAGCATTGTCAGTTGAATTTAGTTCGATCGGACGAAACATAAGTGAATCGTATACAAGAAAGTTTGGGTGTTTCTACGTATTAATTCCGGTTAAGCCCAACTTGTTGGACCACTGCAACAAAATCAAAGTACTGAGTACTTGAGCCGAAACCACTTTTAGTAGAAAATATGATAAAATACCATTCTCTTTTATCTAAGAGAGACTATTTACACAACAATTTCGTATCATTCTGTTGAAGGGACTGGACGAGTCGACAGTCCATGGCTCACTTTGATAAAAAGATTTCTGAGCTTTTTCATACAATAAATGATTGTTGAGCCTTTTTGCGTCCCCGTGTTCTTCTCGGGTTAGCACTGATCATGCAAGAGAATGCGTTTCTCAAATCCGAATCCTCTTCACTAGTGAGGAACTTTGCTGCAGCTGGATTTGCCAACAGGAGCTTGGCCACGAGGTAACCCGCAATGGACCAAGTCTGGTAAAGCCGTGCCTGTTTACCAATGAATCTTGCCCTTTTGGTATCGTAGTACTCGGGCCATTTGTCTATAGCAATCCGTCTCTCGGCTAACTCAACCGCTTTTTCTGCAATCTCTGGTCTACCCATTTTGATGCTTGCTACTGTCAGCTGAAAATTATCAAGAAGGGACCAGGATTTCAAAGCAACACAAAAGGGCTTCGAAAAATTCACATTGATAAACCAAACCAAGTATATCGGTGTGCAATACAAATATGCATGAGTTGAATATGATTTAGCTCAGAATCTAACATTTTCTTCACGCTTAAGTATTGAATCCTGACTTTAACAATTTCAAATCCAATTACTCATTGGCTGGACTTTCAAATGATATTCATAAGGAATTGACTCAGCTCAGGGGTTAGCATATAAACCAAAACAAACCGATATTTTTTTAAAAAAAAAACGAACGATAACATTGTTTAATACCAAATAAAATGAACTGAGAACGGTTCGACCAAAAAAAAAAATGAAACTGAGAACGAAGTTAGTGCAACCCAACAAAGTTGAACTAACCTGAATGCCTAATTTATGAGGTCTAAGAAAAGGGGAAGAAAAGAATCCGAACTAACCTGCCATAACAAAGTAGGCCAGGCACCTCCATTGTGATAAGACCAAGGACTGCAACAAAATGAAGATGCTTAAGATGACAACTTGGATGGGGCAAAATTGTATTGAAAATACATCATCTATTGGAAATCATATGTAAGAGAGAAATTACGTGTTCTTTGGATCACTTCCAGTTATAATTCGCCATTCTTCACCTTCCATAGCAGGGTAACAGATCTTGAATGGCATGTCTGCTACAAGTTCTGCCCATTTTGCTTCGACGAAGTCAAGAATTGCATGTGACTGATCATTTGTAGCCAAACTGCTGACTATAGACCATAGGTTCCCCAAAGTAAAGAATCTGAAATCCATGTGAGCGGGCTGAAGGTTTCCAATCAAATATCCTCCTCTGTTGGGCATAAAGTCCACTAACCATGAAGGGATCTGATCTGGATATATGTTGAATTTATTAACTGCGTCGTAAGAGTATTCTTCAGTCTGGTAACGGTATATTTCGTTTATTTTTTTCAGGTCCAACCAGTAGTACTCCCTGATGTGGAAAGATAATGCAACAAGACGATTGTTGAGAGCTCGGATTAGATCAGCTGATCCATCCTCTGGCGTAAGCATCTCACGTGCACAGACCAACGCTGAATAAAACAGTGCCTGAGAAAGTAAAACAAATAAATGGCTGCAAATTCAGATTGAAGTTACACAACTACGATGGGAAATGCTCACCTGAATCTCCAGTGGATGACCATGGATTCCCATTCGACGGTCTATCATGCAGGAGCCATCAGTGACTAATAGAGTAGGGAACATATCGAAACCATCAGCAAGACAGAGCTTTAAGATCATCTTAATTCCGGTCTGCACATCAACTCTTTCCTGCACGGAAAGGTCGCCTGTGCATTTTCCATATGCTCTCAGCAATATAATCCACCACAAGCCTGAGATTCCAAAACAAAATGAAAAGTGAAAGTAGAACAAATTTGTATATATTCTTTTTGACATAGTTGTAAGACAGAACTACAATATTTAAGCTTTTCTTACCAGAATCAACCGGGGCAACACGTCCAATTGCTGCTTCACCAAAATCAGGATCTAACACCTCCTCGGTCATTGAATCATCACCGTCAAGGGGAACAGTTTTCACCTTGAAACTAGCCGGCATCAATCCTTGTCCTGGGCTATGGCAATCCATGGTTTTCTCCCAACTCTGGTCCAGAATAAGCATTATTTTAACGAAAAACAAAACCAAATAACTTCAACATAACAATCAGTTTCGGGAAAAAACAAGGTCACTAAAGATGCAGATTACAATCATTTGTCCTTACAAGCACAAAAACATTAGACACTATTATGCTTGGTATGTACTAATCATAGTGAGGAGATTTTGTTTACAAAATCATTCAACTAAGTAGCAATATTCTGCCTTTAGAACACAGTTAAAAAAAAAACAAAGAAAGATTGTATCACCTGTAATTGGAGGGTGTAAAGGATGAAATTCCGAACAATGTCATACTCTCCTTTAAGAAGAAAGGCAATCCCCGAGGGTATGAAATCACGAATGAAGACCTGATCATAATTCAGGACACTGGTAGAGTTTGGGTCATTAGCAGCTATTGTTCCAATAGGACTGCCACAATAGTAAACAATGGACTGCCTCAATAGATCCCATGCTTCATCCTCAATAGATTTTGGTCCACCTGATTGTACGTTACCATTAGATGAAAGACTTCCATTTACAGGTAGAGGCATTTCGGCCAAGTCGCTTTTCAATTCGCTGCCCAAGCCGTCAGAAGGAAGCAACGTGGATCTGATGTTCTCCTCAACATCATGTCTTTGGCATTTGCATCTCATGGACTGCAATTTCTTACCCTTCAAAACACACTTTGGACCGTGAAACAAATTTCCTCTCGCCACGGTCTTTGAGACTCTTGAAACCTCATGCGAAGTTGTACACCTTAAGCCCCTTCGTTTTCTACCAGCGGGTTTAAACGAGAGGATTGGAGTCGAGGTAACGAATAAAGAAGCCAGATAACAAGATGGAGATAAAGATCCCAACGGAACCCGTAGAACTGTTTCTGAAGCCGCCATTTTTATCACCCCAGAAGAATGGCTAGAATGACTGATAAAACTTCAAAATGATACCTGCAAAGAAAAACGAATAAGACGACATGGGAATCCAGCAGAAAAGAATAAACTTTACATTAGAGACAGCATGAACGTCTTACAAAAATGCAAATTTGCAATACCCAAATTACCGAATATGATTTTGAAAAGATCTAAGTGCATAATAAGACTATACTAGGACTTCAAATGAGCAGAATATACCTGAAACATTCATTCTCAGAAATATAAACTCAACAGAGTTTCAGTAAAGCCTGAATCAACATCAAATTACGAAATCATCAAAATAAACATGCGAGAAATGAATGAATCAGACTCCGCAAACACAGATAACCTATAAGTTTGTTAATTTTTGCTCAATTTCATTTCTCCATCATTGAATTCCACCCAATTTTTTTTTGTTAGATTGCAAAAAGGAACCCCAAAAAAAATATATATCGGCAGCCAAAATAGTATCAATGTAAATGGGATTAGAACATCGTCGCAAATAGATAAACGATAGGGACTTACTTAGACGATCCAGATTCAGCTTCCTAGAGAGATTTCGAAACAAAGGAAAAAAATTCGGGAAAGAGAGGCAAAACTCAATCCTCGAGAAAGAGAGGGAGAAAATCCGCTTAGGTCACACACACTGGTCCAATTTCTCCCATCAACCACTAGTTTAACGCGTGTGAAACGACGACGTGTTTAAACTCTAAACATTTTTTTAATTTTTAATTTTCTTTTAACACTGAAATTAACTTTATTCCAAATATTCAATCCATATTACCATTTACCAAAAAGTATTACCGGATAATGAGAAGTGAAACAGTTCCAACCACACTAACAGGGGCTATGGTAAGGGCTCGGCAAAATATTCGTTAAATCCGCTTTGATTCGGTATTTGTGTTGATTCGATCCGAAAAATCTGGATATCCGTAAAGTTTCGGAACCAAACAAATAGTAAAATGTAGTATTCGTAAAAAACGAAGCAAATCGCAAATCACAAATATCATTTTGAAAAATGTCGGATATCCGCTCCGCTCCGCTCCGTATGTTTATAACTATATATTCATATATGTAATTATGTATATAAATATTTTTCTCTTGAGACACATATTCATTCGGGTCAATTTAACCCATAAAAACAATATGGACAGAATATGTCAATTTAACCCATAAATATTAATCAATTTTTGCTAAGTATCGGCCCAAAATGGATTAGGTCAAATCTTTTCTTCATCAATAAATAGACAAGTCACAAGAGACGTTGTTTCTTTGTTTATGTTTCCTACTTTCCAGTTTCCACCGCCTCGTTTCTTTTCCATCTTTAACTCTTGACTGCTTAGTGCTTACATAAGAAATCTAGTTGCTCTCAGCCTCTCACATCTTCCTTCACTTTCAATTGATTATTATATAATTCTAATTATTTCATCTTCTTAATTTTTTCAGAGATGGAGTCGGCAAAACTAACATCTAATGATATGGTTATCGATGATTGATTTTTAATTTAGGTTTGGTTAATAACATTATTAAGTTTATAGTTTATTCTTATGTTGGTTCTTGATTTGAATACGTTTTGTGTGCAGGTTTCCAATTTGAAGGAATACTTGGCGTTAGGTGAAAGTTTTTCACTACAAGAAAACAGCCTTATTCCAACGAAATTTTACGACGGAAATAATTCGATGTAAAGTACCAACGAATTTGCATCGACTTTACAACGAAATATATTTTCGATGTAAAGTCGTCGTAAATATTTGTCGTCGTAAAATCGTCGTAATATAAATACGCTTTTACGATGACATCACGACGATGTCAAAATTCGATGTAAATTCGATGTACAATTACATCGGAATTACATCGAATATCATTTTTTTGTAGTTCGTTGTAAATTCGATGTAAATTTTACATCGAATTTACATCGAATCCATAATCCATACTAATTTAGGGTATGTGGTTTAGGGTTTAGGGTTTATGATGATTATAAGGTTGATTAAAAGTTCTATAAGATTGGTTTTTCATCGTTTATATTGTTTTAACTAAATTCTACTCATTGTATACAAATATTTGAGTTTTCACAAAAATCAATAACATTATATACGTCATGCATGTTATGGATATACTTATAAGAACAAAGCTTATACATTATTATGCAAGATAAGTAAGTTTCCCAGAAATTAGATTTCATCGTCGTTATTGAATTTGTTGTTTACTAAGAGAAGTCTTGGAAGCACAAATATACTTCGTTGATACATTTAAATATTGTGTATTGTAATTTAAATAATTCTATACCTTATACCCTAAATTACAATACACAATATTTAAATGTATCAACGAAGTATATTTGTGCATCCAAGACTTCTCTTAGTAAACAACAAATTCAATAACGACGAT
>PKMM01022803.1:2767-92629 GCA_002933915.1 Eutrema heterophyllum | reverse complement strand
ATTAATTATATAACTTATAATTTATAATTTTATTAATTATTAGTTTATAATTATAATTTTATTAATTATATAATTTATACATAACATCGAAATTACATCGATCTAGGATTTACATCGAATTCAATTTACATCGAATTCAATTTACATCGAATTTACATCGAATTCAATTTACATCGAATTTACATCGAATTCAATTTACATCGAATTTAAATCGAATTCAATTTACATCGAATTTACATCGAATTCATTTCATAATACAAAAATTCTATTATTCGATGTAAAATCGATGTAATTTTACATCGATTTTACATCGAATAATTTACGACGATTTACGACGGTTAGTATTCGTCCCAGTTTTTACGACGAATTTACGACGATTCTCGAGTTACGACGATCAGTTTACGACGATTTGGCAATCGTCGCTAATCCGTCCCAAAGCTTGTTTTACATCGATTTTACATCGATTATGTCCGTTGTAATAGACGTGTTTTCTTGTAGTGTTTGGATCTAATCGGAGAAGATAATTAATTGTTATGTTTTGTGTTGATAAATTCATATGATCATCTGATATTTTGTTCCCACAATGTTAATATTAGTGGCATCGATTGCCGATTGTGTTTAGTTTTTGGAACTTAGTTTGAAGGCTTATTGTCAATAGAAACTTATTTTGAAAGTAGACATGTATAATATTCTAATATCTATGGATTATTGTATGTTTTAAGGTTTTTTTTTTTATCTTTCACGGATCGGAGCAAATAGCCGCGAATATCTATAAAAATTTTGGATATCTATAAAAAATTTGGATATCCGAAAATTCAGATATCCGTAAATTTTCGGATCGAAGCGAATCACAAAACCAAATATTCGGACGGAGCGGAACGGATCACAAATACATCAAAAATTCAAGTATTTGTTCCGCGCCCACCCCTAGTAATGAATCAACAACTAAAAGATTGTCAAAGAAAAACAAAAACACATATTAAATCTTAATTAAAATATAACACAATCCAATAGAATGCGAAAAAAAAAGCACCAAATATGCTTTATAGACTTATTTTTGGAAGTGAGTTTGGAAGCGGATTTGGTTGGTCCCCTGACTCAGCGGAGATTATCTATGAGTCTATGACCTCATCCAATCCAACTCTTGACGATTAAATTAGGTAATTCCAATTTTCTAAACGAGATTTAAAATTAAGTGTTAAACGGCAACGGAAAAACGAGCGTTAAACAACATGCGATTCTTGCAAAACGGCAAGAATATGTTTAATTGGTTAGTACAGACAATTAATCACAATGGAAAAAGTTGATGCCGAACAAACAATGCATAATAAATAGTTGATATGTAAAAAGTAGAACAAACGGTGATATACATAGGGGTGGAACTATTATCCGGTATCCGTTATCCGATCCGGTATCCGATCCGATCCGATCCGAAAATCCGGATATCCGAGGGGGTCGGATAAGGATCCGGATAGTTATATTTTGAGGTCCGGATATCCGATCCGTATCCGAATCCGTTAAATATATTAAAATATATACTTTATTAATACTTTTTTAATATGATGAGATTTATATATATATAAATAAGTTTGAAAAACATTTATAATAACAGATTTTAATTTTTTTTTGACAAAATATTGTAAAAATTGTTTTTTAATTATTTTTTAAATAATTTTTATCATATTTTTATCATTATTTTTAATTTAAAAATTTTAAATTTTTTTTTTTATTGATCCGGATATCCGAGCGCCCCGAATCCGGATAAGGATATCGAAAAAATCCCGGATATCCAGTCCCCGGATATCCGTTCCCAGGCCTAGATATACATGAATAATACATGCACAAATAAAGGCAAATATATTAAGTTCCTTATAAGAAATATATTAAGTTCCTTATAACATATCTCTTTAACATAAAGTAAACAGTGTCATTTTATGTTTTCAATGCATAATTTTGAACAAAAATCCAGTTTTACTTTTATTATTTTAGTGTATTAGTTAGAGAGAGAAAAATTATTTAATGTATTAATAAAGGATAATATTGAATTTTTAACAATTTTCTTAATATATGTGAAATGTGTCAAAATGACATTTTTTGTGAAACGGAAGAAGTAGTTAGTTATGAAATTTGTTTTTTGGCATAATTATGATATCTCTCGAAACCATGTAAAGATATAGTACTTAATTATTCATAAATCATACAATCACGACTCTTAAATTCACACATGCAAGTGAAGCCACTCTTGTGACGATCACAATAACGATGGATGTCCACACCTCGGTCATGTAGCTTCTCATTGCAAATTGTTTGGCACTCTTGGTCCAAACACCCTGACTCGAAGAACCCATACGTCACGCTACAATTCATACATTTGTAGGAGCAAGTGCACGAACCTTCCTCATCACAGTAATCTCCAATAAAACCATAAAACGTCGATGAACACCTCGTTGCGCAGTCGCTGCATGATCCTCCTATTGGGGTCTGACATAACATAACGCATCTGCTATTCCGCTTAATATATACAACCCCTATTTCCATGAACAAGGAAACAAAGTTACTCAACAAACAAGTAATATTTACCATGGCATTTGTTTTTTTTTTTTGTAAGAACGTCTACAGCCTTTTTTTTTAATAAAACTTTTTAAAAAAAATCAGAGGTAAATACCAGAACATACGAACACGACGAAGAGAGAAGTAGAGAAATTAATAATCGTGAGAGGAGTTAAAGGACTGGATTGTTTTGAACAATTTTTTATGTAGCTAAGTATATATATATATAAGACATAGGAAAATAACACTACATGTTTTGTTTTTCTGTGGGAAATGGTAAGGTATTATTAATTTTTTTTTTTGGTTGAAATGTTATATTAATTGATCAACAAAAAGAATATGTACAAGAGTTCAAAGATTTAAAGTTTGAAAAACAGAGCCACAAAACCTCTAAAACAGAGTATAAATCGTAAAGGGGAGAACTATCTCGATCTATTCGGGATTGTGCTAACTTCACGCCATCGGTTGAGCATAACAATGTTGTCATCACTCTGTGTAGGCCAAAGACAACGGAGTCGAAAGCATATGTATTTGTCGATCATATGCGTGAGGAGAAGAGCAGGACGTGAAGGCCGTTGGTGTCGACGTCCATTTCTTTCTTGCCAAATCCTGTAAATTGATGTTTGAAGAGCAAGGCGAGCTAAGATGGAGTCCGTCTTGTTTCGCCTGCTTCTCGACACAGCTCTCATGGTAATTGTCCAATCTGGATTTGTTCTTCCTTGAAAGAGGCCCGAACACAACCAATTCTAAATTGTGAAAGATTACGGGCAAGCAAAAAAACAAATGGTCTTTCGTATCATTGAGTTCCCCGCATAACATACAAGATTGAACTTGTCCCCACTGCCTCATCCTCTCTCCTGTTGCAAGTTTATCCCTCAAAGCTAACCAAGTGATAAAGCCATATCGAGGGATCGATTGAGAAAACCAGACCAAATGACTCCACCATATCATTTGACCTGGCTCTCGCAACTGCTCCCATGTTGCTTTGCTGGAGAAATGCTCCTTAAATTCATTTCGATTATGACGCCATAACACAACATCTTACCCAGCCGAAGCACACGGCACCGGAAACAACGTTATACGGTTCAGCATATCTCGGAGATTCAAACTACGACATCGTTGGAGGGACCAGCTGTGATCATGAGCAGCATCATCGACAAACAATACAAGAAAACATGGTGTTTTCCGACTGACGTAATTCCGTCGGTAATTTCCGACGGATTTCCGACATAATTCAGACGAAATTAACATCCGTCGGAAAATAATACCCGTCGGAAATTTTTCACGGATTTCCGACATATTAGTGTAATTTCGCAAATCCGTGGGAAATTCGTGGGAAATTTCCGACGGATTTCCGACGGATGTTATCACCCTTTCGAAAAACCAAAAAAAAATTTGTTAAGTAACATGCGTCGGAAATTTTCCACGGATTAGTGTAATTTCGCAAATCCGTGGGAAATCCGTGGGAAATTTCCGATGTTATTACCCTTTTGAAAAACCAAAAAAAAAATTTGTTAAGTAACATCCGTCGGAAATCCGTGGGAAAATTTCCGACGGATGACCAAAAATGTGGTTTAGAGTATAGGGTTTAGGTTTTTTTTGTAGAAATTGTAGAGAAACAATTTTATGATGTATATACAATAGTTTCAACTTGTCAAATTTCAAAATAAATGTGTGTTATAGATTTTATAAAATTTGATGGAAGTGTTAGTATATGTTAGAGTATAAGAGTATAGTAGATGTTAAATGAAATGTTTAAGTTTTATGTTGTAAAATTAATAAACTCATAGAAAATCTTTAACATTAATGAACTAACAATTTTTTTGAATGAAACAAAAAGATTAGGGATAGTTAAACCATATCACGTAACCCTAAACTCTAAACCCTAAATATACCCTAAATCCATCGGAAATCCGTGGGAAATTTCCGACGGATTTCCGACGGATCTGGGTCCTTCGATACGTGTCAATAGAAACACATACATGGTATATTTCCATATCCGTTGGAAATTTCTCACAGATTTCCCACGGATTTTAGGTTTTTGAGACCGCGGGAAAATTGACCGCCTAAATGAATTTTTTTGGGAATCCAACGGATTTTTGACGGATCCATCCGTCGGAAATCGATATATATCCTAAATCCGAGACGGTTCTTCTCATTTCTCTCTTATCTCCTCTCTCTCTACCGATCGATTCTCTCAACTCTCTCTCCATCTTCTTCCGATTTCTTCTCAACTCCCTCTCATCTATCTCTAATAAACATAAATCTAAACCCAAATCTTCATTTCTAATGGATCCAAACATGTAAGTCTCTCAAATTCCTTTTGTATATTAAATTTCATTGTTATGTATTGTTGTTTATTGAGTATATGATGATATTTAGTGTAAATTTAGGTTTTAGGTGGTTAGAAAATAGGATTGGAATGAGAGATTGGTTATTGTCAGGTTTGTTAAATGTGTTTTTGTGAGATGAAAAGCGGTTTAACAATTTTTTCGATTTTTAAAAAACGTTTTTGTAATTTTTCGACTCCTAAAAACGTTTAACAAAATATTTGAAATTTAGAAACGTTATTTTGGGAATTATCTACCAATTCAAAACGTTTTTCTAATTTTTTTAAGCTTAGAAACGTTTTTTAAAATTATATAGCTATTAAAAACATTTTAATGATTTTAAAAATTATGAAAGTTTTAGAATTTTAAAAACGTTTTTTGAAAATTTTAGAATTTTAATGAAAGTTTTGAATATTTTAGAACATTTGAAATTTTTGAAAATTTAGAATTTTTTATGAATTTTTGTTTTTTTTTTTGAAATTTTAGAAATTTTTATGAATTTTTTGAATTTTTGGAAGTTTTAGAAAATAATTCATTTTTTTTTTGAAAATTTTGGAATTTTACAATTCAATATACTAACATTATTATGTTTTTCTCTTAGGAATAACGAGAACTCTCTCCGTTTGGGTTCCAATGGACGCAATCGTTCTCGGGGTACGCTTCGTAACGATATGCTTCGTAGTACAAGGACGAAATCGAGAAACTCAGCCAAACGGTGAAAGACCATGACGCGAAGGTCGAGGAGTTGAAGTACGCATACAACTCAATCCGGGAAGAACTCACGGATATGAAGAAGATCATGAAGAACGTCTTCCTATCTCTTTCCGAACTAAAATTTCTATGTTTTTTGTGTTTTTATCACATTTTATGTTTTATGAATTTTTTTTGTTTAAAGAATTTATTAATTAATAAATTTTTATATTTATAATTGATTTTCATTAATTAATTAGATTATTATTTAATATATTTAAAATTTTTGAATTAATAAAATTAATTTATTAAATAAATTAAAAAAAACGAAATTATTTAGTTCCGTCGGAAATCGTCCGTCGGTAATCCATGGAAAATACATCCGTAAAAAATCCGTCGGTAATTTCCCGACGAGCTGGAACCGACGGCTAAAATCCGTCGGAAAACGCCTGTTTTCTTGTAGGGAAAGGAGTGACGAGCAATTCCCAAATTTTGTGTACCCGCCTCCCCAGCTGTATTAATTTTTTTTCTTTTGACTTCAATAGTAACGTATTACATTTTTGTTAAGTTTATACACAAGTGGCTGAAACAGTGAATGCTAAACTTAATTATGGAAACAGATTCTAATAGTTGAGATCTGGACGGTTTGAATTTTTGTTACATACTCACTTCAATCGGTGACCAATTTTGGAGAAAAAAAAGAATGAGAAGAAGAATATAATAATCCTCTCATTCCTCAGAAATTACACTATTTCAAATGATTTTTTTTTTTTGGAATTGTAAAAATGACCCACAATTTGATTCTAAATGCAAAAATATACATTTTTCAATTTAAAGCAAAAGTAACTCAAATGGGTAGAGAGATTACAATTACATTCCTTATGACCAAACAAAAAATAGAATTCTCAATTACGGTTATAACTTTGTGAAGTCTACTAAAGAAGTAGAGAAATCTACTATATAGACTTCATAAAAAAGTATGCTATGTAATTAAATTTTATATTTATTTTTTTTAAAATAAAAAAATAATTTGATTACAAATTTGTTTGCATAAACTAAATATAAACAATTGTGATGTATATAAATTAAAATTTCATACAATTGAATCAAATTAAACCAACAAAGATAAATTAGGTTATAGTCTCATACATACTACTAATGAAATTAATACATAATACAAAGTGCATAACCATAGGTTTAGATATTCATGTGGTCATGTGTTGGTAGTTATTGTTGTTTCATATTTATAAGTTTCATGATATTTTGAGTTATGTATTTGATTGTGCATATAGGGTTAAAATTTTGATTTAGGGTTTTGACTATTGAATGCAAAATATTCGATTTAGAGTTTAGATTTAGAATACTTCATTTGAAGTCTGCACCAATTTAGAGACTTCAAACGAAGCTTGTTTAACTTTTGAGACTTCATGTGAAGTCTATTTATAGTTTATAGCAGACTTCGGGTGAATTCTGCTAAACCAAAAATAATTAACCTAACCGTAAATTTTACCCCATTATACAAAGGAAATAACTCTAATTTAGTATAAAAAAAACCTAGCCTCTCTCTGAAACGGCGATGCACTCCACTCTCTGTCGCCTCTCTCGCCGTTAACCTCCGCCGCCTCTCCATTATTGCCGGTTGTCGTAGTGGTAAGCCGTCGTTCTTCTTCTTTTTTTTCGTCTTCATCCGTTCTAACCCGTCTTTATCTCTCCTCATCTCTTGAAATATCTGAAATCCTCTTTCTTTACACTTCCGGTGAAAAGAGATGAAGACAAGATCTCACCTCGACTTTCTCTCTCGTCTCTCAGATCTGCGCCGCCGGAGCGATACGAGGAGATGGTTGAATTCATGGAGAAAGTCGCTGAAGCCGTCGACAAAGACGAACTCGCCGTCGAGGAATGAAACCTTTTCTCCGTTATTTTGTATTAAACTTGATCTTTTGTGTAGTTTTGTTTTCATTTCTGTTTGATATTACTTTCTTTGTTCCCATGTTTGAAGTTTTATCAAAACAACATTGTGAACCGCATAAGCTTATATTGGGTCATCGTTTTTTTTTCGTGCAGGATAATAAAGATCCCACAGAGTACAACGGATTTCGAGGTATATCTAATCGTTATCTTAAATGTCACTAAGTGGCAAGGACTCTAATGACGAGAAGAACAACAAAAAGAAGGAGAAGAAGAAGGATAAGGATAAGAAATAGGATGGCAATAACTCTGACGATGATGAAAAGAAGATGAAGAACAAGGACCATTACAAGCACAAGAACGACCATCATTATGATGACTATGATAAGAAGAGGAAGAAGAAGAAAGGCCATCATGATGTTGATGAGAAGAAGAAGGAGAAGAAGAAGGGACCATCATGATGTTGATGAGAAGAAGAAGGATCTCACTGATAAATGTGTTTTTAAGGTTCTCTCACTGATGTTCTAAGCAATTATTTGGAACGTTGGATACTAGAGTTTTTCTTTTGGTTTTGGCCTACACCAAGAAGCCGTAATTATATTAAAAAAGTAAACCACATACAGAGTTGAGAAAGTCTATTTTGAAGATAAAATAATTTGACGTGTGATGATGTCCGAGCCTATGTCTAATTATGCAACGAACAGAAGAGAAAAACTGTGATGATTGAAGAGATTTATAAATCTTAAAGTACTTTTGTTTTTATTCGTTTAAGGGTCTTACAACTGAGTTGAGCTTCTTATAAGAGAGCTAAGAAGGGAAACAAAGAGAAGTTATAATGTCACATGGCAGAGATCTGATCCATTGCTTCAATCTTGAGATAGAGATGATAAAACATCAAAACGATTTTGATTCCCGATTGTACGAATTCTGGGAGTTTGTTTTTCTGTTTTCTCTTTTGCTTTTATTCATTTTTCTACCCATGATGTTCTTACTTTTTCTGCTCTGCATTTTAGTTTGTCTTCTTGTCGAGAAGAAGATAATTGTTGTGACTTGTCGGATTGAAAATTGTTGTTGGGCTTCACGTTAGATTTATTTTCCTCTTCGAGTTTGAGCTTCAAAACACACAGGCCCACATCTGATTCTTTTGTGTTTTTGGATGCAGTCGACAAGTCGATGTCATTTTGAAGCTATGTTCTGATATCCCCTCTCAAACATGGCGTTGGTGGGACATCGACGCCAAGTTTGAATCGTAGAGAGACAAACGGAACCGCCGGCAGAGATTTTGTGAAGATGTCAGCAATCTGAAGCTGAGAAGGGACATGTTTCACAGTGAGAGAGCCTAGAGCAACACGTTCTCAAACATAGTGATGATGCGTGCCAAAGTGCTTCGATCTTGCATGATAGGCAGGATTCACGGTTAAGTATACTGCAGAGAGGTTATCACAGTAGATTTCTGGAGTGACATGAAGTGGAATTCCCAAGTCCTTCAAGAGATTGCCAAGCCATGTTAACTCAGAAGCAGTTTCCGACAGCGATAAGTACTCTGCCTCAGTTGAACTCTTAGCAACTGTATTTTGCTTCTTACAGGACCAATATATGAGGTTGTTTCCCAAATAGGTACAGAACCCTCCAGTTGATCTTCTTGTAATGGGACAGCCAGCCTAGTCATAATCACTATATGCCCGTAATTGGAAATCTGTTTCTCTTCTGAAGGTTATACCCAGTGTGATCGTACCTTTAATGTATTGAATAATTCGTTTGAGAAGATGAAAATCTGAGACTGTAGGGGCATGCATCTTTTGACAAACGAAGTTAACAGCAAACTGAATATCAGGTCGAGTGAGGGTAAGATATTGCAATTTACCGATTAAACTTCTGAAGTATGTCGGGTTCTCGAAAAGCTCTGTTTGATGTGGGACTTTATGAGGCTGAAGCGGCAGAGGTGTTGACATAGATGAACAATCACTCATTGCAGCGACATCTAGAAGATCTTCAACATATTTTTGTTGAGACAAAAAGAGTCCCTCTTGATGGAAGTGAGCTTGAATACCTAAACAATAATGCATCTGACCAAGATCTTTCATTCTGAAATTCTTGTTGATATCAGTAAGAAACTTTCCCATAGCAGAAGATTTGTTTCATGTGATGACCATGTCGTCAACATAGAGAAGCAGCATTATAACATCTGTCTTGTGAGCATACACAAAGAGAGAATGATCTAGTTTGCTGCAAGTGAACCCAAACTCTAGTAGATAGTTGTTGAATTTGTCAAACCAGGCCCTTGGAGCTTGCTTGAGACCGTATAAGGCTTTGTGAAGCAGACATACATGATCAGGATGAGCCTTGTCAACAAACCCAGCTGGTTGCTTCATGTAAACAACTTCAGTTAGATCTCCATGAAGAAAAGCGTTCTTGACATTCATTTGCTTGACGTCCCATTGCATTACAGTGGCTATGTGAAGGACAGCTCTAACTGGTGCTGTTCTAACTACTGGACTGTAGGTCTCTAAGTAGTCAATTCCTTCTTCTTGATCGAAACCCTTTGCAACAAGTCGAGCTTTTACCTTGTCTAATGAACCATCAGCATGAAGCTTGGTTCTGAAAACCCATTTGCTTCCAAGTACATTCATTTCAGGTGAGTAAGGAACCATGGAGAATGTATTTGTCTCTTTACAGTTTTGCATTTCTTCATTCATTGCCTATGTCCAGCCATGATCCTTAAGAGCTTCAGTAACAGTTTTAGGTTCAGGGTATGATACTGTTTGAGTTAAAAGCACATACCTTGGATTTGGTTTTGAGACACCTGCTTTAGATCGAGTGATCATAGAATTTTGTGAGTTATTTGGAGCAGTCTGTTCTGATGGAGTTGCAGAGATGCTCGAAGATGTAGAGTCTGACGAAATGGGACTACTTTCAGTATACTCAGCAATGGGAGATGCCTGAGCGTCACTAACACAAGGAGTAACTGGCCTACTTGGTGAAAACGAGATGTTGTCGCCTATAGGAACGTGATCAAGGCACGTCGTACGCTCAGAACATTTGATTTCATTAGTAGTAGTCACACTTGGTGGAACTGGATCACCAATATTAATCACTGGCTGTGAGACTGCAGGAAGAGGTGGAAAGACAGATTCAGTGAAAAAAGGAGAGGCTTGAGCTGATGATTCTGTGTGAGAGTCGGAGTAGATGGGACCAGTATCAACAATTTGAGATTTTAATGTTGATGCAGCGGACAAATCAATGGTTTTGAGCCAAGCAGAATGTAACGGTGTGCTAGTCTTTTCTTGTAATGAGACATAGACATCTTGAAAGGGGAATGACTCTTCATCACAAAGAACATGGCGACTAAGGTAAACTCGACCCGTAGGTGGATATAAACACATGTAGCCCTTGTACTTTGCTGTATAACCAATGAATACACATTTTAAGGACCTCAGATCAAATTTATTTGCAGCATAGGGTCGGAGTGTTGGAAAGCAGGCACAATCGAAGGTTCTGAGAGATGTGTATTCTGGATTTATGCCATACAGCTTCTGATATGGTGAAGTGTTGGATTCAAGAGCAGATGTTGGCAGAAGATTGATCAAAAAATTATAAGTAAAGATGGCTTCTACCCAATATTTTTGAGGTATGTGACTCTCAAACATCATGGAAAGACTCAGTTCAAGCAGATGTCTATGCTTTTGTTCTGCCAGACCATTTTGTTGTGGAGTGTGAGGACATGAAATAAGCTGTTGAATTCCACATTGTTGTAAATGAGTCAAAAACCTGTTACTTGTAAATTCCCCACCTCCATCACACTGAAAAGTTGCAATCTTTGTATTGAACTGATTTTCAATAAGCTTCTGAAATGTAATGAAAGTATAACAGAAATCTGACTTGTATTTCAATGGATAAAACCAGCAATAGTGTGACCAACTGTTAATGAGTATTACATAATATCAGAAACCTTGCACAGAAACAATTGGTGCAGGTCCCCAAAGATCACAATGAACTCTTTGAAGTGGTCTAGAAGCAACAAAAGATGATTCACTAAAAGGAAGCCTTGAACTTTTTCCTAACTGACATGATTCACACATCACACTTGAACTTTTATTTATAGAGATGGCCTTAGAAGAAACTAGTTGGTGAAGAACTTGAGCATTTGGATGTCCCAATCTCCTATGCCAAACAACACCACTCGATGTATGTTGCCTAGAGGAGTAAAGCACATGCGGCTTGGAATTATTATAGTCCTTCAACATATAAAGACCCTCAGTGTTTCTTCCCAGCATTAGTAACCTCTTGGTGACCTTATCCTTAACAACAACCCCATCACAATCAAATTCAAAGGAGCAAGGAGAGTCTTATGTGACTTGAGAAACAGAAAGCAAAGATTTTGCAATAGTAGGGCAGACAAGAACATCAGTTAGTGGTATCATACCTGAAGAGGAACCAATGACTGAAGACCCGGTGTGAGTAATGGGTAAGAAGCTCCCATCAGCAACCATCACAACATCAGTTCCAGTGTACGGCCGTGACTGTTGGAGATGATGAGGGGAATCGGTTACATGCGCACTTGCTCCGGTATCTGGGAACCATTCCTAACCTGATGGTTCTGTAATATCAGTGATTCGTAGAGCAGCTAGAGCAGTTGGAGTATCCTCCATTTGATAGGTGTTGTCAAACCGATGCCAGCATCTGAGAGCATGGTGACCTCTCTTGCCACATATCTGACAAGTTGGGCGACTTTCGACATCAGATGCAGCAGATGAACCATGAAAAGATGAGATCTGCTGATGAAAACCACGACCTCGTGTAGAGAAGGAGCCACGACCTCGATCTCGAACTCCTCTTTGATAAAACCAACCCCTTCCTCTGTTGTTGTAGAAGGTAGAGGGAACAGTATTAAAAGCAAGATGAGGCGAGATGTCCGATGAGGTGAGGTAGCTTTGCAGAAGGTCATCATAAGTAGCAAGACGAGGTACAATGTCATTGAAGGTCAGAGGTGGAGTAGAATCTATAGAGCCTTCAATACTTGTCTTGACCGGCTCAAAATCTCGACCCATACCATGCAGAGCAGCAAAAATCTTTATCTTTTCTGGGACATGATTTCCAATCGAAGATAGCTGATCAAAAATGGCTTTGATCTCTGACAAATACGCAGACATTGGCTTTTCAGCTTTGGTAATCGTTTAAAGCTTGCGTTGGAGCTCAAAGAGACGAGAGGAGGAAACGTTGTTGTAGTGACTGGCGAGGCAGAGCCAAACAGCTTGAGAAGTTTTGCAGTCAACAACAAGATTTAGGAGATCTTCAGAAAATGAGCCAAGAAGCCAAGAGCGAACGATTTGGTCAGTCTGTTCCCATTTTGCAGCAGCGGGGTTCGAGACTTCTGTATTGTTGTCGTCACGAACAAGAGCCGCCGGTTTTGGAGTAGCATCAGTGACAAATCCAAGAAGTTGTTGGCCAGAGAGGAATGTCTCAAACTGGGACTTCCACGGAATATAGTTTTTCTGGGTGAGAGTCACAGTGACGCAGTTACTGATACTGAGAGAAGGAGAAGCATAGAGATCCATGGTTTGATTGGCCATGGGCTCTGATACCATAAAGAGATTTATAAATCTTAAAGTATTTTCGTTTTTATTCGCTTAAGTGTCTTTATTACAACTGAGCTGAGCTTCTTATAAGAGAGCTAAGAAGGGATACAAAGAGAAGTCATAATGCCACATAGTAGAGATCTAATCCATTGCTTCAATCTTGAGATAGAGATGATAAAACATCAAAACGATTTTGATTCACGATTGTACGAACTCTGGGAATTTGTTTTTCTGTTTTCTCTTTTGCTTTTATTAATTTTTCTGCCCATGATGTTCTTACTTTTTCTGCTCTGCATTTTAGTTTGTCTTCTTGTCGAGAAGAAGATAATTGTTGTGACTTGTCGGATTGAAAATTGTTGTTGGGCTTCACGTTGGATTTATTTTCCTCTTCGAGTTTGGGCTTCAAAACACACATGCCCACATATGATTCTTTTGTGTTTTTGGATGCAGTTGACAAGTCGATATCATTTGAAGCTCTGTTCTGATATTGATGTACGCGCTTATGTCTAATTATGCAACCAACATAAGAGAAAAACTTCTACATTGATGTTGTGAAAATCTTAAGTCCATTAACCTCTACTACTGAATATTTCATTATGAGTGATAAGACTAGGATTTACTTAGTCGTATAACATGTAAAATACACCAACAAATAAACAAGTTCATAAGTACTTAATCGTATAACAGTAGACTTATAACAGACTTCTGATGCAGACTTCTATATCAAACTTCTCAATGTTACATTAGAACATTTCTAGCATTTGTAGTTATCGCCAAGTCTTTCATCACCCATTCTCTATAGACAACATGTAATTGAACCATTCTCTGTAAAGAAAACATATCTAAACCACATTAAAGATCATAATTAAACGTAGACTTCACCCGAAGTCTGCACAATAAGCTAAAAGCCTAATCAAACAAGAAAATTAATTTTCCTATAATTATAACACATAAACACGTCAAACTCATACATATGCAACAACAACAACAACAACAAACATACATGTGAGAACAAGAAAATCTAAACAATTCATTACAAATATGTTATAAATGCATTTTTAACAAAATTAACCACACATACTTCACACTGAAGTCTGTTCCGTATAAAAAAACAGAATTCAGTGTGAAGTCTATCCCCTATATGAAAGTACACTTCACACAGAAGTCTGTATTTTAGGTTACTTTTGCAATTGCAAATTAACAAAGGAAATATTACAGACTTCACATGAAATCTACGCAATTAAATAGATTTCATCTGAAGTCTCCGCCGTAAATTAGGAGTATATTTTTGCAATTGACCATAAGTTTGACTTTTCAAGAGTAGACTTCAGGTGAAGTATGCGGAGTAAACATGTTAGTTTTGCAATTGACCAGAATTTGACAATAATTTGACTTTTTCGAGCAGACTTCAAGTGAAGTCTGCGGAATTTCACATGAAGTCTACTCTAAAAGCAAAGTCTACTAGAGGTTAGTTTTGAAATTGACCAAATTTGACTTTAGTAAAGTAGACTTCACGTGAAGTCTGAAACGTGCAAACTTCATACGAAGTCTACGCTATGTTAGTTTTGCGTTTGACCAAAAACTCGAATTAAATTAATTGGAGACTTTGCATGAAGTCTACGCAATTAAGCAGACTTCACCCGAAGTCTACTAATTAAATGATTTTCCTGGTTAATGTTTGAAATTTTTGTCAAACGCAAAACTAACCTCTTGATTTAGAGCAGACTTCCGCTCTAAAAAGTCAAAGTTTTAGTCAAATGCAAAACTGACCTAGAGTAGACTTCATGTGAAGCTCAATCGTTTTTTATGCAAATATCACCGAAAATCACAAGATCAATGAATTTGCAATTTTTAAAACGTAAATTAGAGAGTTTTTTGGATGAAATTGGAGAAGAAATAGAACATTATGAGGTTATGAGCTCACATATTGAGCATTTAGAGCTAGAAAATAGGTTGGGTAAACATTTAGAGCTTGAAATTGGTTGTTAATGGTGGTTGGGAAAATTGAAGAAAATGATATTTTCGTAAATAAGTGATATGCTATGGATTATTGTGTCTTTTTGTTATTTAAAAAAAAAAATTAAGAACATATAATGGAGAGAATGTTGTATTTGTTGAAAATGAAGAAAAAATGGATTGTGTTTGTATTTGACCACAAATTGTGAATCATTTTTGCGAGTTTTTTTTTTTTTTTTTGTCTTGTCTTCCATTTCTCCAAATTTATTCCTCGCAAGGAATCGTAGAGCAAAGATATTCATCATCAAAATTGAATAGAATAAACTGAACAGTAATGAAAAGTCGTTTTTCTAAGATTGAATCATTACCTTACCTTATACAAGGAAGTCCATATTCATATGCAACCAAGGCTGGATTGAGATTAACAATGGAAGAACAATCACACATTCGAAGCTTGCTTGGCACAACGCATCACGACATAGAAATAGCTCAGTCGACCTATGGGATTTATGGATTTTATTCACACCACTTTCTAGCTTTTGTTCAAAACAAGAGTAGATTTATGCTCATTGAGATTTATTGAGATAGAAAACAAAAGTAGAAATATAAATAGCTTACTGGGAGCTTTATTCAAATGCGTAGGAGAAAAAAGGGAAAACTTTAGATTGTCACCAATAAAAGTTAAAAGATTATTAATTGATATTTCATAAAGGATGAAAAAAAAAGAGTTGTTTTGTGGCAACTCCCAAAATTATCTTATATTGATTTTCTAAACACAAATTTATATGAATTTCTACTTGCTAAGAACCCTAATTACATGGGCTAATGAACTTCTCATGAAATACTATTTTGGGCTTCTTATGGATCCTCTAGTAGCCAAAATGACTAAATGAAATTCTAACAATTCCTCGGTCATTGAATTATCGATCCACAGTGAGTTTGACTCGAGTCTTGGTGTGAAATTAAGTCGTAACACCTACTAATAAGTACAAACTGTGTACGTACTTTCATAGCGACTCGGCGCTATAAAAAAAGACAAAAGACAAAGGAAATTACGTGGAGCCAACTCAAGTCAACTTTCCAAAAAAAAAAAAAAAGGAAGTGATAGGAGCCAGTACACGCTTATAATACGCTGCTTAAACTCAAGTATTTTCCCCTCATATTGAAGATTACAAAAAAACATCTTCAAGTATAATTTTGTTCTCTCTCTCTCTACATAGTACATACTTTGCTTAAGTTGGACAAGCCAGCACCTTGTTTGTTAAATTAATCTACACCCTGTAGAAAATGTCGACAGGATTTATGAATTTTCTCAAAAACATTTATTTTATTCTATGTTTTTTTGTTTTTTGGTTTTTCAAAAATATATGTTTTAGCAAGAAGCAGAGTAAGAAACAACAAAAACCTGATAGATATCAGTTGCAAGGTGGTAGATATCAGTTGCAAGGTGATAGATATCAGTTGCAATCTGGTTATGAAGGGCCGGAAAAAGTCTCTTCTTCGCCGATAACAAATGCTTTCAACAAAGTGAAAACGTTTGTTTTGGGAGGAGTGACAAAGACTACGGGGAATTAAAGAAAAGAAGAGGGTGGTGTGTGTTGCAGATGATTTTCTTTTTATCTTCGAAAGAAGCTTTCAGTGCTCATAGACCTGGATATTAATGTGTATTTATGTCTAAATAAAGCCACAGCCTTATGTATATTAAATAAAATACTTTTGTTAATTTTAACAAAGAATACGTTTGCATTTTGCAAAAATACTTGATGAAACACTCAAAACGTTTTCTCCTTCAGAAAAATGATTCTTCGTAGAAGAAAAAAATCTCTTTTTTAGCTTAGCAAAAATTGCATTTCAAGCAATCGATACCATAAACTTGTGTTTTAACCACAGAAGCTCATAGTATTTCTTCGCTCCTAACTTTTCTCTCTAGGGACTCGTACCCTTTCTACCAACTGAATTCTTAGACGAACTCGAAATTGCCACAAGTTTTCACTGCGTTTACTTGGTCACACGCTTATAACAATCTGCTAAACCTAACACTACAAGAAAATACCCATTTTGCAACGACATATATCATTATAAAATCGTTGCAAAACAGGTGTACCATCGAATTTGCGACGAAACGTAAATCATCGTTAACCGATCGTCGTGAACCAAAAATCGTCGTAAAATCGTCGGCAAATTACGAGGGGCAAGAAATCGTCGCAAAATCGTCGTAAAATTTACTTCGAAATTACGACGAATAAAAATACGTCGTAAAAATGATGGAAATTCGAAGGCAATTCACGACAAAACAATGACGAACTTAGGATGATTATGTGGACAAATATTCGTCGTAATTCGGAGGTAAATATTTCATCGTAAATTCGTCGGAAGATGAGAATCGTCGCAAAATCGTCGTAAATTAACAACGATTTTACGATGATTGTTAATTGTTTTTAGTTTAATTAAATTTAATGAATTTAAATTAATAAAATAAATTTTATTTTTAATTTTATTTAAAATTAATTTTATTTTTATAATTAAATAATTTCGAAATTATAATTTGAAATTTTAAAAAAAATATTATATAATAAAAATTTCTTACAAAAAAGATTTTTATATAATTAAATTTAGATATCGAAATCTTATAAAACTATTTCGAAATCCTCGACACCCAAGTCGTCTTCGGGACGTGGCTCCCCATCTCTCGGCGAACCGGTTGTCCGCGGCGGTGGCTGAGTGCTTGGCCCCGCTCCTTGTGCCGTTGTCGCATCTGCCTCTTCTCGTCTTTGTCGCTTTTCCCGCAACATGACCTGCATTTGCCGTAGCCTCCATATCAACCCTCTGCTGCAGACTCGCAATCTTCACCTGATATGCGGTTTGACTCTCTTCTAGACTCGTAATCTTTGCAAGTAAGACGGCTGGATCATCTTCTGGCGATCGTCGTCTCGGAGCAAATGACGAGGCGGCTGAGACATCTTGAAAAGATCTCATCCCGACGACCTTCCCCTTTTTCTTAGGGGCGACCTACATTTAAAATTACAGTTAATTAGAATTTTTTTTAAAAAATAAGGACTAAAATAATTTAAGTAATAAATTATTTTATATACCTCCTCGAAGATCCGGTCAATATCGGGTGTGGTCAACCCTCCAAACTGGACCGACGTACCGCCAGGAGATAGCTGCTGAGAGAGCTGTGTCTCTCGCTCGGTGACCTTGGAAGTCACCTCGTTGAAGAAATGATCGGCCTTCTCTGAAACAAACGCACCATTCTTCTTCCGGTGCGTCTTCTCATAAACCTCTGTCATCAGAGGGAGTACACCTCTGTTTTCGGCGACTTATGAAAAATAAACGAAATAATTTAAATAAATTTAATTACCATATTTAGACGAACACCCGCAAAAAGGCATTTGACCGGCTGTATGAGGCATATACACGGGTTTGCCGTCCGGACCAACGGTGTTGCGGGAAGCCGAACACTTCTCCGCAGTGATGATCGAGTTCGGATCCAGCCAATACCGCACCAAGCCGTCCCATACTGCTTTATCCATCGAAAGGGGCTTTGCTTCATCGCCATCCTTTTTCCATGTTTTCTTCCAGTCACCAACTACCCCTTGGATGCGAAATTTCACCCTCTCGAGGAACAATGTTTTAACCTCGCCATGAATCTCAAGATCTTAGTGATATTTTTGCTGCATGAGAAACAAAAATAATTAAATATTTTATAAAATTAAATTAAATTATATATAAATATTATAAAAATAATGAAAAAACAAAAATTTTGTTTACACGTACCGCAAACATCTTGAACCATGTATCCTTGACGTGTGCCGGGAGCTGTTTCCAATTGGTATGAGGCT
The DNA here is from genome assembly GCA_002933915.1 of Eutrema heterophyllum. NCBI lineage: Eukaryota > Viridiplantae > Streptophyta > Magnoliopsida > Brassicales > Brassicaceae > Eutrema > Eutrema heterophyllum. Next base: position 73,777 of record PKMM01022803.1, on the reverse strand, counting down.
CGGAAAAGTACGCCTTGATGATGTCAGAAACGGTGCGTCCAACTTTGCATTCAATACCAAACCTAAAACAATAATTAATAATTAAAAAATATATATTAATTAAATATAAATATGTAATAATAAATGTATTAAAAAAAAAAAATTCATGCACCGTCAGTATGGTCCGGGTCTAATCTCTTAAGCCTATGTCAGCCCGGCTGTGCAAGCAAATCAAGGACCGACATATGTGCATATGGGGCAGGCGCACGTCCTCCACCTTGCGGAATCTGAGGTGGTGGTGGCGGCGGTGGAGCACTCTGTGTTTGCGCCGGCGGGACAAAATCTGTCTGCGTTGCCTCAAAAGACTCGGCTGTGCGCTAGACGATGTCCCACCAATCTCTCTATCTCTCAAACACTGAGCGTAGTGGGCACAACCACGGCTCATTTACATAAACATGAACAAAATTTACTAAATATTAACACATATTAAAATTACTATTCATCATTCGAAATATCATATTTTCTATTTTTTTCTGTTCCTATCTATCAATTTGATTCTATTTCTATAAAATTATTTGTTCAATTCCTATATATATATCTATACTAACCTAAATTAAATACAAAATAAAATAAATAATTTAAAATTTACCTTTTTTTTGCAAGGTAATCGCGAGAGAGGAGACATGCAAGAGAGAGAGATTGAGATTTGAAGAATGAAGAAATGAAATCTAAGCGTGTGCTTATATAGAATTTGTCGTCGTCGCTAAATCGTCGCAAAATGAAATTTATTTTTTTGGTTTTCCCACACACGGGAACAGTTAAACGTTTTCATTTTCCGAGACGCAGTTAATTAAATTCATGGTTTGCGACGATTTTACGAGGAATCGTCGTAAAATCGTCGCAAATCTGTGACGATTTAGAGAAGAAATTTTGTAAAAATACGGTTTAGGGTATAAGGCATAGGTTCGACGATTGTTACATCGATTGCAACACATCTAAATCTATCTAAATGTTTACCGTAAACCCTAAATCTTCAAATCATCTACGTGTTCATTGAGATTGAAGAAAGACTAAAACATAGAGTAAACGTACATGGTAGCTTAGCTAAGATGAAGTAAGACAATGAGTTTGCGGAGAGAACAGTGATTGATCAAGTTTCTATTTCCGATTAATTCAATAAACTAAAGATGGATTTCAATGAGAGTTGCAAAATACAATGTGATGGATAGGGTTTAGGGTTTATGGCATAGGGTTTAGATGGATTTCATCAAAATCGTCGCTAAATCGTCGTAAATTACGACGTTTTTACGAGGATATTATAGGATCATTGTTAAATCGTCGCTTACTTACGACGATTTAGCGACGATTTCGATGAAATCACATGTTTAGGGGCTTGAGATGCAAATCACATGCAAAATACAATGAGGGTTAAGATGTTAAAGTTAAGGTTTAGGGTCTTAGGGCATAGAGTTTAGGGTTAAGATGGATTTCATAGAAATCGTCGCTAAATCATCGCAAATTAGCAACGATTTAGCAACGATTCCTATGAAATCACATGTTTAGGGGCTTGACATCTCATTGCAAAATACAATGAGGGTTAAGATGTTAAAGTTCAGGTTTAGGGTCTTAGGGCATAGGGTTTAGAGTTAAGATGGATTTCATAGAAATCGTCGTTAAATCGTCGCAAATTAGCAACGATTTAGCAACGATTCATATGAAATCACATGTTTAAGGGCTTGACATCTCATTGCAAAATACAATGAGGGTTAAGATGTTAAAGTTAAGGTTTATGGTCTTAGGGCATAGGGTTTAGGGTTTCGATGGATTTCATAGAAATCGTCGCTAAATCGTCGCAAATTAGCAACGATTTAGTAACGATTCCTATGAAATCACATGTTTAGGGGCTTGACATCTCATTGCAAAATACAATGAGGATTTAGATGTTAAAGTTAAGGTTTATGGTCTTAGGGCATAGGGTTTAGGGTTTCGATGGATTTCATAGAAATCGTCGCTAAATCGTCGCAAATTAGCAACGATTTAGTAACGATTCCTATGAAATCACATGTTTAGGGGCTTGACATCTCATTGAAAAATACAATGAGTGTTTATATGTTAAAGTTAAGGTTTAGGGTCTTAGGGCATAGGGTTTAGGGTTTCGTTGAATTTCATAGAAATCATCGCTAAATCGTCCCAAATTAGCAACGATTTAACAACGATTCCTATGAAATGCCTTAAACCCTAAGTCCCGATCCCATCTCCGATTATCTCCGCTCATTTTCCGCTGAAGGTGCGGTGATTAATAAATTACAAGACACATAGACAAAATTATAGTCAACAAAGGGTTAGGGTTTAGGGCATTTCATAGGAATCGCCGCACATTATTAATACATTAAATTCAAAATAATATTACATTAAAATTCACAATAATTATATACTCACTCGGATTCATTTCCGGACGAAGACGCATCCGTTTCTTCATCATCTGGTTCATCACTTTCTTCAAACTCATCTTCCTCATCTTCTTCCTCTGTATCGTCTGGGAGATATTCAACTTGCCTGTTTTGAGGATCTATCAACATAATGTCATCAGTGCTCTCATTTGGTTCTGGCATATCAGAGTATTGATCTTGCTGCATTGGGAGATCCTCAACCCCCACAATTCGACCCCTCGGAGAAACTTTTATAACTGATAACCATGAGATACGCGTGGTTCGAACTCGCGGATATGGAACAAAACTGACTTGTTCTACTTGTGATGCTAGGATAAATGGTTCATACTTATTGTAACGTCGCGATTGGTTGACATCTATTGCCCCAAATTTGTTTTTACGGACCCTTTCGATCAATTGTTGGATCGAACTAGTCGTATTTGAAGAGAACGCATTTCAAACCTAAGCAGTCGGGTTACTCAACTTCAATTATGTCTTGCAACACTCCATAAAAATCTATTTCGCCACGCACACATACCGTGTAGTTGGCAGTAGCTATTTGATTGCCGTATTTGAATGTATGAAATATATATNTATGGGGCCTTTGATTAACTCATGGAACTAGAGTGGATATGCGGTATCCCCATGCTCCACATTAATCGTTAATTAACAAAATCAATATAATATATGTATATATTAGATTGTCCAAGTAATTAATTTCTACGTACTTGCTTCTTCAACCACGGGGCAAAGTGTTGATCTTTACGCTTGTTGATTTCATCGTCTGAGATTCCTTCAATGACTTCTCGTACATGTCTAACAAATTCACTGCATACAAAAGTATATACAAGTAAGATAAATGGATATATAATTTAACCATATATATGTATGTTTATACACTTACGTCTCAAATTGACTAACTTCTTCGCAATTTAAGAGGATATATGTTTGGGCACTATGATAGTTTTTTTCATTGGCAAACCAAACTGACTTCACGCTTCTACATAACCGACCGATTAAGGAAAAGATGTCTGGGACACCTTCATTAGCATATGTTTGTCCTACACCTCCATCATCATATCGCTGTGCTGCCCTTTTCCGTGTGCGGACCTTCGGGCCGAAATAGTATCTCGTGAAGTGATAAGTTTCTTCTGTTAAACTTCCTCCTATTATTAAGCCTTTAACTTTGGCTAGATTTTTAGCATTCTGCTTCAAATGTCCCATGAATCGCTCGAATGGGTACATCTACCGATACTGCACAGGTCCCCCAAGTTCTGCTTCGTGAGGGAGATGGATATGTAGATGGTCCATAACATCAAAGAAGGCTAGGGGGAATATTTTCTCCAAGTTGCACAACAAAATAGGAATATTAGCATCAAGTTGTGCAAAAACATCTTCTGACAAAGTGCGGGTACAAAGATCCCGAAAAACGCTCTAATCCCTACAATGACAACCACATATAAGGCAGACTTGTTAATTTTCCATTTCATCTATATTATATCAATGTTTACATATGTGATTAATTTAAAGTTACCTGCAATTGCTTTATGTACATTTCTTGGTAGAAGTTCAACAAATGCGAAAAGAAGTAGTCATTGCATAAAGACGTGATAGTCATGACTCTTCATCCCGGAAAACTTTTGCCCTTTCTCAACACATTTAGCTATATTATATACGTACCCATCCGGGAACTTCACATCAGATATCGCCCATTTGAACAAGGCTGACTTTTCTTCCACACCCAATCAAAATATGGGAACATGTGCTTTCACATTGCTTGTAATATGTAACTCATTCCGATAACAAATATCAGGCAAATATAGTCTTGACTTACTGCTATCTTTAGTCGTCCACGCACGTTCAACATTGTATGCATGATGTTATCAAAAAGTTTTTCTCAATGTGCATGACATCCAGATTGTGTCTAAGCAAATGATCCTTCCAATACGGAAGCTTCCAGAATATGCTTTTCTTATGCCAATTGTGATGCTCCCCATACCCATCCGCCATATTAGCTGGAATGTGCCAATTTCCACCACGATTGACTGTTTCTAGTGCACCATAATGATCAATTTCTGCTTCTAGATCTTCCCCGAAAAGATAAACAGGAGGAGGAACACGAACAACTTTGTTCTTTCTAAACAACCGCTTGTTTCTCCGATATGGATGGTGAATCGGTAGAAATCGGCGGTGACAATCAAACCAACTTGTTTTCCGACCATGTTTCAATTGAAATGCATATGTCCGATTGAGACAATATGGAAAAGACAATTGCCCATGCGTAGTCCAACCTGATAACATCCCGTAAGCTGGGAAATCGCTTATTGTCCACATAAGCACCGCACGCATTGTAAAAAAAAAATTCCTTGCAAAATCATATGTCTTAACCCCGATATACCACAACTGCTCCAATTCCTCTATCAGAGGCTGCAAAAACACATCAAGGGAACGCTTCAGATGCTTCGGACCAGGTACTACAATACTCAAGAATAAAAATTCCCTTTGCATGCACATATCTGGAGGAAGGTTGTAAGGCGTTAGGATTACTGGCCATAAAGAGTATTGCCTACCAGACATACCAAATGGACTAAATCCATATGTACAAAGACCAATATACACATTTCGTTTCTCTCTAGCAAAGTCTGGGTGTACCGTCTTAAAGTGTTTCCACGCTTTTGCATCTGAAGGATGAGTAACCGCCCCATCTATCTGCAAATGATATGCATGCCATATCATCGATGCATTTGTCCTCTCATACTGATAAATTCTTTTTAACCTATCCGTTATACGAAGGTACCACATCCGCTGGAACGGTACCTTACTCCGACCAGTACCTTGGTATGCTCAAATTAATACCCTATAAGTACTAAAGCAGTTGTTGTAGTATATGTAGGGGTCGAACACAAGAACTCAAGAAAGTCACACAATAGATTATATAGACTCGAATTAAGCTAAACCAAACAATGTAATTAAATGCGAGTGCGTAAATTAAACAAGTTGTAAGTCAATTGGAAAGAAGATAGGCTCAGGGTATTTCTCAGGAATTCAATGAATGTAGATAAACTAACTAACATGATTCAGATTTAGCGCGGTTCTTGAACTCAAATCACTAAGTTATAATTAACCAACTTTCGTTGCGAGAATTATCTAAATCTAAATCCTAAAATTCCAAATTTCTTTGCTAATCCTAAAGATCTAAACCAGCTTTAGAGTTCATGTTTGATATGTTCACAAAACAACTAAACCAAATTTCTTTGCATATAGTTATTTTTCTCACCCTAGGTTCTGTCAGGTTTCCAATCACACTTTCGTGTCTAATTGATTAACCTAAGATTTAAGTTTCAGATTCGTCAACCTAGAATTAGCTATGAGAACAACCTATGGTGAAGAACTAATTCAGATGGTAAATCATAATTAACTAATTAACCTAACATTCAGAGAAAATCCTTATGAGAACCCTGAACCTAACAGTAGATCTACTCATACATGGAGATTGAAACAAGCAACATGATTAAATAGATCATCAAATCAAATAAATAGAAGAGAGTAAAACAAGGGTTCGAAATCTTCTCTCAGGCGAACAGAGTTTCAGACTTGTCTCTCTCCAAAGCTCTCTCACAGAAAACTAAAGTAAAATAAAGCCTAGCCAACAAAAGTGGCTGAAAAACCTAATTATAATGCTAAAACACGTTTTGGGGCTTCTTGTAATTATTAAAGTCTTCTGGACCAACGTGCAGTTTCTTCAAACTTGTAAAAAGTCGCGTTTCCTTTTCCATGGACGACGGTATCGACCGATACCATAAGTGGTATCGATCGATACTCGGAAAATGACGCGCTTCCTTCCTTCATGGTGTCAGTATCGATCGACACCAGGTGGTCTCGGTCGATACAATGGCTTCAAATCGTTACACGATCTCTGCTTTGCTCCAAAAAGCTCCAGAATGCTTCAATATCTCCAATTATGCTCCAAACGTACATAAAAGCTGAAAAGACTCTAAAAGACTCCAAAAACACTAGAAAGACTCTAAAAACAAGACCTATATCATGGTTAAAAAAAGGTAAAAACCATGATATATCATACCTTGCGGCTTATATCTTGGCTTATGGCAAAATCGACATTCCAGCAACTTATCATCATCTTTCCAAAAGCATGCAATTGTCAACACACACATCTATTATCTCAAAAGGCAACCCAAGACTATAAAACAGCTTATGTATCTCATAGTAAGTTTCAGCTGCTAAATTGTCCTCTGGCAAATACTCTTTAATCAAATCAGCCCAATCATCCATACAAACCTCAGCTAAGTTATGATCAGTTTTAATAGTCATCATCCTAGCCGCCAACGACAATTTAGAGTGTCATTCTCTACATCCATCGTAGAGTGGCTGATTTGCAACATCTAGCATATCATAAAATCTTTTTACATCTAGTTGGGTTCCTCATCAGGATGATCAGGTGCAAATGTACTTACGGTTTCATGAAATGCATCCGTAATCATGTCATGAATCCTATCATGATCTTGACCATGCTGATCCGCATGATAATCATTGATTGAAATTATTTGACTCATCAAAATTTGATGCTTGATAATTGCTACTACTACTAGCTGCATTTCTCCAATGACCCTCTCCATGATAATACCATATATAGTAATGCGGCATAAACCCTCTATTTAATATATGCGACCACACCTTCGAGGTAATGATAAATTTCATATTCTTGCATTTTGGACAAGGACAGTACATCTTACCACTGGTAATCGTATTTTGTATAGTTCACGCCTGATGCATGAATCCCTCCACCCTATCACTGAGCTCCTTTGTTAGTGATCCCTCCGAATCAAAACGATTATACATCCATCTTCTAATTTCGTATATTGACATTTTTTGTTGGTCAGAGAGAAGTAAATGTTTTTGAATATGAAATTTTTATTATGAGGTTGGTCACTATATATAGATTTTTATTTTCGTTACCATCGAATTAGCAACGAATTTGGCATCGATTTTACAACATGTTTACCTACCGTACACTCGTGAATTTAAACGTGGTCACCTAACTCATATATCGTCGAGAAATCGTTGTAAAGTTCAACGAATATAAATCCTAGGCAATTTGTCGGTAATTACCGACGATATTACAACGTTTTATAGAAACCTCGGTAAATCGTCGCTAGTTTTCGACGATTTTAAAAATCGTCGTAAAATCGTTGGTAATCGGACCGAATTTGACAACGAGTTTACGACGAAATATTTCATCCCAATGTTACAACGATTTTGCGATGATTTTAAAAATCGTTGCAAAATCGTCCTAACAACGATGTGGATTTGCGACGAAAATAAATCGTCGCAAAAAATTGTTGCTAATATTTTTTTTTTTTGTAGTGTAACATCTGTTGGTAAAGACTGAAAATTCATACATATTTGAAATCAATTGTTTATTGGACATTGGAGACCATGGGATTGCCTCCACCGCGATGTCTCACCAATAATTGTTTCCACCTTAATATACTCTTTAATAAAGTAAAGAAGTTTGATAGGTTTATTTTTTAAAATTACCAAGTGGTGACCAATTTGGACTGGACGAACCACTTGGTTACACCCATGTTGTTTGAAAAAATAAATAATATGTTTATTTTTTTAGAGTTTTCACTTTTTTTTATAGAAAACAAGGTGTTTAGATTACACCCATGTTGTTTAAAAAACATTAGGTTTACTTTTATACTATTAAATAAGGTGTTTATGTAGGCTTGATTGATTAATTAAACTATTTAGAGAGTAGATCTTCTTATAAAAAATAGATTCAATACTCGTTTTTGATATTTATGTGAAAATTATAATAAAACCAAGAAACTAATCAACAGATTAAATATATGAACATGTTATTATATCTCAAACATCAATGTGATGTTCATCAAGTTTTTAAAACCTAAAAAAGCTCTAAATTGCTTCCTTACAAAACAAGACAAAGACAATTCATTAGCTTTTGCGCCTGTAGAACTTTTCAACGCATTTGACAGACATAAAGTACGTTACAATATTCCATAAAATATTTTACAATTTATTCAACACACACGTTATTACAATAATTTATTCAACACACTCATGATTATAACAACTTATTCAACACATATAATATACTTAATTTACCGCAACCACCTCACTTTCCTTTTGGTGGACGGAAATAACTATAAGCTGCAAAGAAGACCTGCAAAGCCGCAAACATAAGAAGCAGCAACGCTGCAAATGATGATGCAAATGTCCACGGACTGTCGAAATGCGTGTGAACAAACTCTGCGCAGTGAACATGGAATCCTGTAGATGTATACTCGTTAACTCTTTCAAACACTTTTGCTAAATAACTCGTCTCTAAGTCCACGCCAACATCTTTACCAATGCTTTTGAAAATCCGAGATATTTCATCCCCTGTTCCAAAATAGTTCTCGAGGATTCTTCTTTCGCTAAGGAACGCTGCATCGCTCTCGTCGTTTATCAGACAAGCCATGAAAAAAACGTAGCTCGTTATGTGGTTTGATGAATATGCATATAACTGTTCAAATACGACACAATTTAAGAAGACCGAGGCGGTAAAATCATCCATGACTATCGGAGGAATATGAAGCACACCGTTACTAAACCTTACGTCTAAGATTGAGTCTGTGTTCTTCCTCGGTTTGAATTTGATTCCCCGAAGATGAAGCTTCTTTGCTGATAGAACAAATCTAAGGAAGCCATTATCATTTAATGAGGATTCACTACTGCTACAATTTCGTTTCCCCTCGGAACAACAGTAGCTATCTTTGATGCTTGTTTGGGAAGCTACGGGAACGAAAGTCTTGCGTATCAAATCAAGAAGATGTTTTGCTTTAAGACTATAATGTTTTGCCCAAAACGCCTCTGGTTTTTGTAAAGAGTAGTGGAAGAATTCAAACGCGACCTCATTTAAACCGCTACAAGTAAATAACTTCGATGTTTGGAAGAGAGTTTGAAGAAGAACATAAGGAACCTGGTTTTCCAAAAGGAGAAGATCGGCTCGAAACGACGGCAAAATCCATGGCATTTTGAAAATAGGATCATCAGGATTAGTGTACTCATCTTTCCTAGAAACTACAAAGAACAACGTGAGGATAAAGCAACCATCAAGAATCATCATCTCAACCAGTGTTTCAGAATCTAAACCAAGATCCTCGGAGTAAGAACTTCTTATATCTCCTTCCAATCTCGAAACAGCTCTGACCAAATCCTGAGGATCAATACCATTTTTTTCCATTTTAGCCACGAAAAACTTCAAGAGCCTGCGTTTGTGTTGCTGCGTCAAATTGAGATGTTCTTTGCCGTGATGGTAAGGACCAATGGAGACAATCTTGGGTTCGTAAGCTTTGAGGTTGTTTCGCGCGAGGCTCTGTGGGATTCTCATGATGCAACATGACTCTGAAGCAGCTGATTCTCTCAGAAGCTTCAGACCAATATCTTCTGAAATTAAGCGATGTATGTCTACGACTGATGTTGGAATGTGGTCATGGCTGTTTTCGCCGGTGCTTTGTTGGGTCTGTGGATCCATTAATTCAAACCTTGAAACCCACCTCAGTTCCTCTTCTGGTTAGGTGGAAGACTTCAAAAAGGTTTTTATTTATTTTTGGGTAGGATTAGGAGTTTTTTTTTTTTTTTGGTTGGTCTTCCTTCTGGTTAGGTGGAGTATATGTTTTGTTTTTGTAAATTTAACGAATCTCTATATATATAAATCCAATACCCACTTGAAATTTTTATAATACTTTCGTAACTTAATAGTTTCATAAATCTTCTTTATTTTTTTTAGTTGTTGACTAATATAGTATAGCTAGGTGGGCCATTTTTCTTTTACATTATTAGACCTATCTATATTGCCCACTTGTATTCTTTGTGCGATTGAATGTAACGGATGATCTATATATTCATTAACGGATGATTAACACAGCAGACTTGTTTACTTAATGTTGGATTGCAGTCAGACCACTTTGCTACTTGGACTGCTCTCGTTCTTTGGCTGTTATCATCTTGTCCAAATGCTCCTACGACCCTCATCAGGAAGATCGTCTATCACTCCCTCATCTACCAAAAGGATAGCGATTCAGATTAGAATTCATTTGAACTATTTAGTTTTAGACCAAATTTTAGTCTTTTTTTCTTTTCCACATTTTTCTTTCCTTTCTCGCAAACTTATTTTGCCCATCTAGCGTAGCATTTACGAACATACATACAATATTTCATTTAAACAGGAAGATCATATATAAACCAAATATAATAAAATGCTTAGGTGGCGAGGTGGGACATTGGTTTCCTAAGCTTAGAAACCCTTCAATATTCTTTCAAAATGGGCCACATCTTAACGAATGGGCCTGTGCCACACATTTGAAATTCGTCGTTACGTCGACCATTTGCAATTTAAATGTGTTTGTTTTCCATAGTTTTAGCATTCATTTTACCTTAGTTTCATTCATGTTTTGCACATGTTTGTGACATAATCATACATAAGTGTCTCATTTAGCTTTAGGAATGTATTCTAGATTCTTAGATTGCATCTCATGCATAGGTATCATGGAGCTTGGAAGAGTTTGGAGGCTTGGCTACAAATGAGAATGATAAAGAAAATTGAAGAAAGAAGAAATCAAGAAAACAAAGGCTAATTTCGGACCCCCTCTTTCGGTAAGGAGGGATCCAAAATTGACAAAGCACATAAACAAAATTAGAAGATGATTTCGAAGGGGTCATTTCGGAGGATATGGGTCTAAAATGGACATAGAGCAAAAGATGATGATTTAGGTTACATCTCGTTAGATCTTTTATTTAGGTTGAGCTTTATGCTAGTTTTAACTTGATCACTCGAAATCTAGACCTTCATGTTTTTGATGAAATGTTTGAACCAAACTTTTATGAGTTTTTCTTCCTTAACCAATGAGAATGGTTAAAGTGATTAGTGGACTTAATGGACTTGATTGTTAATGCTCGTTGATTACATAATGTGCAAATGAAAGTTTAGCTTAATTAGGTAATTAGTAAAGTGATTAGTGTAGTAGATTAGTCATATTTGTGAGTTTCATGTTTTAGGATGGTGTTTAATTCAATATTTAGCATCATTATTTGATTGTTAGTTCATTCTTATGATAGTTAAACCCATGATTCAATGATTTGTTCTTGTTTTATTTCTTACATTTTACATTCTTGCATTTCTTAGTTTATAAACAAAACAAAAACCCAAAAACATTTGCTCTAAATTAGTTTGTGTCTTGCATCTTTATTGCTCGTGGGATCGATCCCTAAATACTATTTTTGCATAACCACGCACTTGTGATTGTGGTTGTTTAGAGCTTTATAAATTGTAAAGTTTAGGAATCATATTAGGGATCCTCTCATTAAAAAATGAAATTCGAGCTCATCAATGGAGTAGAGTGTAATGGATAATTAAGCCTACATAGTTTTTATTACTTACGTTTAACTATTAACTAAAACCAAACCAAATTGAATTGAACCAAAATAATCTTCGGTTTGATTTTTGTTAGAATTTTATCGAATCAACAGAAACCAAAGATCAACCAAAATACTCACCCATAACTTAACATTGTTTGCCTAGTTTTTTTTATATAAAGGTTTTCTATGTCAAAATGTAGGAGATTATTGGGCTTCCTCCAGTGGCTTGGGTCGAAGAATTCATGGCTAACCAGTTGTGGAATTTTCGTTTTCTTAACAATAAAATGTCAAATGATATAGTTGACTATCTTTTTTTGGTCAAGAAGATATTTAATTAATTAGAAACCTGGAACAGATGTTACACAGTTACAGGGGCCAAAAGTGCCCGTTTGGCTATAGAATCAGCCAGAGAGTTGTGTAGACGTGGGACAAAACTAGGAAATGGTAGTACAAGCAGCTGCCAATCATATGGTTTTATGGTGTGAAATAAAATCTATTTAGTAAATCCATATATATATATATATATATATATATAATATATATATATTCGATGCAAAGGTTTATGATCTGAATAATCAGACAAATACAAAACGTGCGACATGTGCTCCATCTCTGAAGTAGCTAACCATTAGGTCGAAAGAAAAGACGGTAGTTGACTTTACCATGATACATCGTTTATATTAAAAACAGAAAAACAGAATCATTTATCCATTTATATGCTTTGATTAGAAATGATGATTGGTTTTTTGCCCTGTTCAAAAAATCGGCCGTCTAGCCGCTTAGACGGCGAAGGACCGCTGCAATTTTAGCCTGTGCGGATGAGTTAATCGGTCAACCGATTTTCATCCGATTTTAACGTTTTATAAGAAAATCTGCCGCCTAACTTAGAAAATCGATCCAATAGCTATATTTATTTGGCCCACATTTTATTAAAAATTTAGCCCAATAGACAATAGTTAACAAAAACCCATTAGAGCCCATTTTTACAATTATCGTTCTACAATGAATCCCTAAAACAGATGAGCCCAAATCGCGATCAAATTTGAGTGAGGTTGATCTTCTTCTTCTCCGACTGGTAAAATCTTCTCTCCGAACTTCTTCTCCGATTGGTAAAATCTTCTCTCCAATCTTCTTCTTATCTCCCAAATCGCGATCAAATTTGAGTGAGATTGACATTTCTGTTGCAATATTAGTTGAGAAGATCGTTGTTAGTAGCTGAGAAACCGATTTCTTGCTCTTCTTCTTCCTATTATTATGTGTTGGTGTTGGATCGAATTCGATCAAGGCAAAGGCATCGTGGGTTTTTGTTCAAAGGAGAATAAATTAGCTCTGGAATCGAGGATCTTTATTTTTGTGATTATGAGAATAGGAACACTTTCTGATTCCATTTTAGATGCATAATTGGATCAAGGACACTAATTTACGGGTCATAGCTGTGAAAGTGTGGATTTTTGGCTGATTTAGGATAGTTATATACAAAAGATATTTTCTTGCTATCTAATTATCTAAATCTACCTAAAACACACCTAACTGCATATGTGCAGTACTCGAGATAGGAAGAAAACAAAGGAAATCAATTATACATGTAGTATACTAGATATCAATGATTACTGTTACAAAGCTACTATTATAATCCTTGTATATTAAGTATGTGCAGTGCAGAAATGAAAGATAAATCTTTGTTTTTTGGTGTGATTTAAGTATAATAAGCAAGAGCCAAATGATGGATATTCACGTGCTTAGCACAATTATATTGACCACACTAGAAACTAGAGTTATTGTAGATGTCATAGGTGTTGCTTACTCTGTTTCTCGTTGAAGCTTTAAGATGTGTTCTCTAGATTGGTGTCAAACTCTATTGTGGTTTTATATTTACGGGTCATAGCTGAGAAAGAAGATAAGCGTTTGTTTTTTGTTTATATTTCAACAAGTTTTCATTTTTTTTTTTCTTGTTTTTTTAAGGTTTGCTAGTGCTTCTACTGATCTTGCTATGTGGTTTTGTCACCTAGACAGGCGTACTGAGAGCAACGACTAGGAGATTTGCTTTCATCTGGTTTTGATGTTTCTCAGTTTGTACATATGCATGTATCGTAAGTCTAATTTTTTTCTGTTTTCAGCAGGTTTTATTATTAAGTGACAAGTTCAAACACATCTAGAAGTCCAAGACACATGATTACTTGATCATTGGAGAAGAAAAGGATGAAGATTTTGATGTCCTTAAACTATTTTTTGTATTCCCAATATCAAAACGACCTATTTTTTGTGTATCATGTGATTGGACTTCTTTTTTGTTTTTTGAATTAGATGTGAGTTTGATCTAGAGTTATGTGTCTTTCTAGGTTGAAAATCAAATACTTAGTTCTTTCATAATTGTTTTGAAAAATCTATATATAACAAATTTAATTCATGAAAANTATATAAAACAAATTTATTCATGAAAAATATATAAATCTTAAAATAAATAAATAAAATAGTTAAAAACTAATTCCTGATTAATCTCCGATTTTTTTGCTAGGAGCTAGGCCCAACCTGACCGCCTGACTAGCGTCTAGCACAATTTTGAACATTGGATTAAACACTTTTAGTTTTCTATAAAACCTTTTTGAAAACAAAAGACTCAACATTTAAATAATAACTAGATTCTAAACCCGCGCGTCTACGCAGGATAAATTTTTTTGTAATATATAAAATGTGAAATAAAAAAAACTAATTTAAGTGTTATTGATTCAAATATGTTTAATTTGTAATTTTTAAGTTTATAATAGAATTAATAAATGTTTGACAACAAGTTTGATACATGTTTGGCAACAGATTTAATACTTGTTTGACAGCATAGATTTAATACTTGTTTGGGAGCATGTTGATTTCAAGTGTTTTACCACATCAATTAATAACTAACGTGCACACTACCGCAATCATAACGGTATGTCGATCTTTAAGTATGGCGCGCACACTACATATGAAGGAGATAATACTTATCGGTGACTCTAATGGAGGGAGAAGACATTCAACTATGGAGAGACTCAAAAGGCAAGTACAAAAGGCAGTTCCGGACAAACGAGACAAGATTACAAACTCGAATACTTCAGCCACGGAAAAACTGGTATAAGGGAATCTGGTTCAATCATGCGACGCCCAAATACTCTTTTCTGGCTTTGCTGGCGGTAAACAATCGACTCTCAACAGGAGATCGAATCAAAAACTAGGGAACGAGACATCAAACGAACTGCGTCTTCTGCAATGATGTTGATGAAACTCGCAACCATTTGTTTTTTTCTTGCAGATACTCAGCCGAAATATGGAGAACTCTCATGGGAGTGTTTTTAGAAAATCTTTTTACGATGGAATGGGATGAGCTAGTAGAGCTCCTTACTTCATCCTCAAACCGGATATATACATTCACACTCAGATATGCTTTTCAAGCAACGATCTACCATATTTGGCGAGAAAGAAACGGTCGAAGACACGGTGAGCCACCATCTCATCCGAGGGTACTTATCAAACACTTAGACAAAAATATTCTAAACAGGTTCAGTTCTATTCGAAACAAAGGAGACAAGAAATACGAAGAAGGCCTAAGTCTTTGGTTCGCCTCCCGCACACCATAACCGCTGGCATCATATTTTAAGTTTTTTTAGCTTTTTCTCAATCTCAATATCAGCATCTCTTAACTGGTTGTAACCAGTTTTGTAAAAACTGGATTTTTTTGGTTTTGAATAAATTTTGCATTCAATTCAAAAAAAAAAAAAATGTGTGATGAACAGTTTTATGATACAGAGGGATTCTTCATGTTTAGTTTTACAAACATTTTACTTTACATTTTAGAAGGATAGGTGTATAGACATATATGGATCCAAGAAATCAACATTGTAAATAAGGGTGACTACAATAATATTCCATGAGGCTGTTGAAAATAAAAACAGGGCACATGTATTAGTGTTCTGTTGGAGACTGTAGGCTACATGTTAACTTAACAATTAGCACACACCCAAAATTGTTTAACCACTAAATTATTACTACTAGTCGGAACTATTTTTTAATCGCTTCGAGGATCACATAACAACTAAACGGGCCTGATGAGATGGTGCGTCGATAAAGTGTTAAGAAAACACTTTAAGGCATGTAAGTTGCTTCAAAACTTTTTACAAAAAATAAACTATTTTTAACCACTTTTTTCCAACATACAAGAAGATCGAACAATACTCTGGCACATCTTCTAGCAAAACATAGACCTCCAAATTCTGTTTTTATTCTTCTAATGAGTATTTGCATCGAATATCATTTCATCAAAACATATTTTGTGTTCTAACATTTTTCAAATTCTGAAAAAATAAGTAACATTTTCTTTTGTAAAAAAACGATTTTGCCTATGCTTGTTATTGATATGTGTATTGTATACCGTTGATTCGTACAGTACTGTACATGGATACGATTGGAAAGTCAACGCGTGTACAATACATAAAATGTTATTTATTTTTCCAGTTTTTGTAAAGTACTAGTACACAAACTATGTTTTCATAAACCTCTTCTTCTAAATTGTATACATCTTTGTGGTTATCTAATGCCGTTTATTCGGATTATGTAACATCTTTTTAATATATAGTCCAAAAAATTTTATTTTGTTGTTAAAAAAACCCGCTATTTATAACTACACCGTCATCTTCTTTTCTTTTTTATTTTTTCTTTGTACTACATCTTTTCCACCAATCGTATAAGTTTTTAACCGCTTAAAAGTTACCAGCAATCAGATCCACAAGAGAATTCAAAAATCGGGCTTAAAGATTTGATTAATGGCGTTAAAAAACCAATAAAATTTTGTTTTACATGTTTTGTTAAAAAAAATATATAAACAAAAAAAAGAGTAGCAGTAGCACTATAAATCAAATTAGAGGTACATACATCTCTTCTTGGCGGAAAAAGAAAACGCAGAGAGAAAGATGGAGTCAGGCGAAAGTACGGTGAGCTTAACGTCGGGTCCCGACGGCCGGAAACGGCGCGTGAGCTATTTCTACGTGCCAACGGTAGCCGACTATTACTACGGCCTTAACAATCCAACGAAACCCCGACAGATCCGTATAACTCACCACCTCATCACCAGCTATCACCTCCAGCACCGCATGGAAATCAGCCGCCCCAACCTCGCCGTCGCTTCCGATTTCGTTAAATTCCACTCGCCGGAGTATATCGACTTCCTCGCCTCCGTCACGCCGAAAACCATAACCGATCCGTCCGTCTCCGGTAACCTCGAGCGCTTCAACATAGATGTGGACTGGGACGGCGCTTTCTACCATAGCCTCTTTGATTATTGCCGTGGGTACGCTGGTGGTTCTGTAAGCGCCGCCGTCAAATTGAACGGAGGCGACGCCGATATCGCAATCAACTGGGCCGGCGGGATGCACCGCGCCAAGAAAGATAGGGCTTGTGGCAGTGGGCAGGTCAATGACATTGTGCTTGGCATTCTCGAGTTGCTCAAGGTCTTCAAGGTAATAGTGATTATCTGCGGAATGTGATAGACATCGGAAATTAGAAAACAGATTATGCGTAGATTCCTGAATCTTGATGCGTCTCAATTGGCATTTCCAGGGTTAGTATTCAGATTAAGTGTTGGTTCTTGAATCTTGATGCGTCTAAATTGCAAATCACGCCTAGACACGGAATAGAGGAGTTCCTTGTTCCGAAGAACATTTTGTTTCTGAATATGTTAGTAACTTCACAATCCAGAGTTTCCACATTACTACTTGCATCTGAATTTTATCTTAAATTTTGTTGACAGCGAGTTCTCTACATAGACATTGGCTTTCACCATGGGGATGCAGTACAAGAAGCGTTTTACGACACTGATCGAGTTATGACCGTTTCTTTCCACAAATGTGGGGAGTTTCCTCACCCAAGAACAGGAGAACTAACAGACTTTGGGGTAGGAAAAGGAGAATACTATTCTCTAAATGCACCGTTAAAGGATGGTTTGAACGATGCAGATTTGAGAAGTTTATTCATACCTGTCATCCACAAGGTTATGGAAGTTTATCAGCCAGAAGCAGTTGTTCTTCAGTGTGGGCCTGATTCATTAAGTGGTGATCGGTTGGGTGAATTCAACTTGTCTATCAAGGGTCACGCTGATTACCTTCGGTACATAAGATCATTTAATATTCCTCTCATGGTCTTAGGTGGTGAAGGTTATACTCTTGGAAATGTTGTCCGCTGCTGGTGCTACGAGGTCTCTTTCATTTCTTTGGTAACTTCGGACTATGTGTCTTCATTTCATACAAGTTCTTTAAAAGTGTTTCTTTCTTGTTGCCTTGTTGCAGACAGCGGTCGCGGTTGGAGTAGAGCTTCACGACAATATCCCAGCCAATGCGTACATGGATCAGTTCGCCCCAGATTTTAAGCTTCATATCAGGCCAAACCACATGGCGAATTCAAACACACCAGAAGATATCGCGGAAATAAAGTAACCTCCTAATACCATTTACTTTGATACCTTCACACCTCGATAAACCATTCACAACCTTTAGCTTTCTAATCCTCTGCCTTCAATTATAGGTACACATTGCTAAGACAACTTTCACAAGTAATACACGCACCTAGTGTACAGTTTCATGACACTCCATCAATCAGCCAACTCACAGAAGCGGTAACAATCATTCATTCATTGCTTTATATCTTTCTTATTTCTGGGTTAGTTCTTCCCTGTGAGCCCCTTAAGACTCATCTCATATCTGTAGGCGGAAGAGGACATGGAGATGAGACAAAATGCACGTATTTTGAGTGGCAGTCCAAGTTATGAATCAGACTCTGACGAGGATTGGTGTTTTCTCGGATAAGGCCAATGGTAGAGTGTCATGAGCAAGATTTTAGGATACAGTCGTAGAAGGATTCTTCATGCTTTTTTCACTCCTTTACCTCTACAAACATTTTACATCTAGAAGGATAGGTGTATAGACTATGTATATGGATCCAAAAAATCATACATTGTAAAAAAACATGAGTACAATAATCACAGTTATAAACCGTTTGGAAAAATAAAGCATTTCGCTAAATATAAAAATTTAGTCCTGCAATAAGAAAAAAAAAGTAGTTCTGTTTTTAACATTATCATTATGGTTTTATAAAAAAAACATATCATTATTTTTATTTATTTTACAACATAACCACATACATCTTACTAATCTTTCAAACCAAAAAAACAAAATCTTACTAATCAAAACTATATATATTTTAGCCGCTATCTATTAGTCTACTAGGTTTTGCACCGATGCTACGAGTGGGTATTGTTTTTAATATTATTTTGATAAAAATTATATGCGAGTAATTATATTTATTGGAATATTATTTTGTGTATAATGGAAATTATAATATTATATATTAAAAATATTGCAGTTTTAATCTCTGTAATTATATATAGTTTGTGAGGTTTCAACGGTCTTGTTTTGAATCTATTTATGTTCCATTTAAAAAATGTATTATATGGTCGAACATTTATAAGTTAGTATACTAAAGCCAACTAAAAATGTAACATAGTAATCAAATGCTATTTAATAACCATAGTATTGACATGAAAATAAAATATTATACATCATTTCTTTAAATCAAGAAATTAAGTTTTTTTATTTATCATTTTCAGTTTCATCTTCGTTGTATATAGAGCTGTCAAGCGGGTCAAACCCGCCCCGCGCGGGTTACATTTTTTTTCCGACCCGCTTCGACCCGCCCCGCTTGACTCATTAACAAAAATTTCTCGACCCGCACCCGCCCCGCTTGAATCCGCGGGTACCTGCGGGTAACCCGCACCCGCCCCGCTTGAATCCGCGGGTACCTGCGGGTAACCCGCAAATATTTAAATAATAATGAAAAAAAATTTAGTAAAACAATAAATTTCATATAAAAAACATAAATACACAATTTTCTGAAAAAAAATAAACAAAATAATTAATTAATTTATATATATTACAAATTATTTCAACATTTTAATAGTATTTAGTAAATAAATATTATTTATTTTTTTTTTAAAAAAATTGCAGGTAACCCGCGGGAAAAAAATGCTGACCCGCACCTGCCCCGCATTTGAAAACACTCGACCCGCACCCGCCCCGCTTGTTGGCAATTTAAAAATTCTCGACCCACACCCGCTCCGCGGAGGGTCAAAACCCGCGGGTCCCGCGGGTAAACACTCAAATTGACAGCCCTAGTTATACATGTAATGAGTAACAAAGTGAAAAGTTATTCTCTTTCCTTAACTAATTTATCCAATACAAATTTATGATTTAATATACTAAATTGAAAAAAACTAATAAACATAACTCTTGCTTTCACATTTATGACAACTTTAATTTTGAAACTAAGACAATAGATGAATGTGAAATGAATTTTGAAACTAATCTAAAATCACAAAAAATCGACGATTTTTTGTCAGTTTTATCTTGAAGAAGTAAAGACCGGACTTTTGTCTGGTAGCATATTGGTTGTGGTAACTTTTAAATGATTTTTCAATGATTGTACCTTACTTCTTCCAATCAGAGTGAATAAGTTTTTTTCATCATATTCATTTTCATTCTCGTTATATTTGTTTTCTATAAAAACAACAACAAAACCAAAAAGTCAAAAATTATTCTCTTTCCTTAGCTACTTTAATCAATACAAAATTTCAATTTAATCTACAAATCGAAAAGCAATGAAATAAACACAAATCTTGCTCTCGTATCTATGAAAAAAAAATCAATTTTGAAACCAAAACAATATATGAATATGAAATAAACTTTGAAACAAATTTATATTAACAAAAAACCGACAAAGTAAATATACTTTTTGTAAATTTTACCTTGAAGAAATAGAAGCCAAAATTTTGTCTAATGACATATTGGTTGTGGTAAGTTTTCAATGGTTATTCGATGAGATCATAACCTAAGCGATGAGGATTTAATTCTCATACTTAGGGGTCATTGCAAATAATATTGAAATAACAAACATTATTTTATATATAAGAAGATTGGTTTACACATAGTCATTTTTTTCTTCATTATAGTCGTCTTTCTCAATCTATGGGTGAATTCTTTCTTATGCTGTTCTTTTATTTTTTTTTATTTCATCAGAGCATAACTTTGATCAAGAAGACAATTAAGTAGGCAGAATCAATACAACTTACATACAATTTCAGAAAAAATGAATAACAATTAAAACAACTCGAAAAAAGAACTCCTACATTGATCTATAGCAATCCCAATTCGAATATGAAAATGTATTTTTTCCATCTTTTCTGCACTATCTATTCCATGCGATCGTGTGGAAAGTTTGTATGGACGTGTGGCAAAACTTTAGATGCTAGTGTAGATTATAATTATTATTTAAATCATATGTGGAAAGCCTTAGAATCAAATAACTTCAACTTTTATAAGTAACATATATATTTTTTATAGATAATAATTCATTTTTGTAACAAAAATGGTGATAAAATTATTCCATAATAATAAAAAGTGTTCTCTAAACGTGTGTGTATACACACATGTAAATATATTTTACGATTATATTCATTCTTAGTTATTTATATAATTGAGACCACTATTTTAAATTAAGAAATTTTCTTAATTTAATATCATGTTGTTTTTTTTGTTGTTAATGAAAATTTTATACATAATTTCCTTATTTTTATATTTTTTTATTAATCATATTAGAATTTGAAAACTTTTTATATTTTGAATGTTGACGTGGACCAATAAATTTGATTGTTGAAAAGCTTATGTGGACACCCTTAAAGACATATAGCATCAGCTTTTTAATTTTCATTTATCGTTTTATGTTCAAATAGATTTGAATTCAAAAAGCTTACGTAGACAAATATTAGTGGTTGTTTAAAATTCTATATGAACATTTAATTATTGGCCGAAAACAAATTAATAAGCACAACTCTTGCTATGGGATTCATGACCAAATTAATTTATAATCAAGACAATAGATGAATATAAAATGAATTTAATAGAATAGGAAACTAAGACATGATTTCTTTATTTTGTAAAACTCATTATTTTGAGTAATTTCTACTATTTGTTATTTTTGACGTTTTTCCTTTTTTATATTTGGCAAGTATGAATTTACACTAAACACTGATGTGGACCAATAAAACCGATTGTTTAAAATCCTATGTGGACATCTTTAGAGGCAATGAGTGGATTGGCCAAGTCCCTTATATATTATTCAAGGTCTCTCCCAACTTCCGATGTGAGATATTCTCACACGCTCCCTCGAAATATGGCATGTATAGCCATTAATCTCGACATTATCCCATCATAGGATTAATTTCAGGTTAGATCGGTCGGCCTAATTCAGATATGACCGATTTCGGTTAAGATCGATCGGGCCTCTTTCGATGGGCCGGATCAATTTCGGTTCGGATTGAGCAGCGTGTGTTCGGACTCTGATACCATGTTAAGTTTCATGGGTGATACAGGAAAATGAAAGAGAGACACGTGGAGAAATTGAGAAAGATGATTGGAAGTGGTATAAGTGACACGTGGGGGAAGTTGATTGGCTGGAAAGGTTTGTTAGAAGAAGGATGAGATCGAGAGCTGAAGCTATAAAGGAGAGTGAAGATCAATTGTGAAAGATAACCATAAAAATCATTTTGATCCAACCCAGACTCAGCTAGGTAGACGATTCCTGGTTGAGCTGGTCGAACTGAACGATCCGATCCGGTACCGGTCAGACCAGTTTCAAACATTGGTTTAGGGGTGTACGATAAAAGTAGGCTGGCCTCATTGTCAATTTAGCGTTCTTGAGTTTGAGTTATTACTTAGGGGAAAAACAAACTTGGAGGGTACCCAAATATCTTTGTTTCCAATAAAATCGGTTAACCAAATTGGTCAGCCCGTAAGCAGGATGTAATGAAACTGCAAAGCAGGTCCAAAATTGGAATGAAAACACCAAAAGTATTAGGAAAAATTACGAAAGATACATACAAATTATACTATAAAATCTTATGCAACTGGGACTGATGCCTTATTCATCTAAAGAAGCTCGAACGTCTGCCATTAAAACCGATAAAATTACACACTGATTTCTCGATAACTATATACAATCTCCCGGGAAACGTTTCCCCTTCATTTTCCTCCAAAGCCAAAGCAGCAACACTGTCAAATTGCAGAAAGACAAAACAATGTTCAAAAAAGACTATATTGAAATATGTAAAGATGTTTTCACTGAGAAGTATGTCTTACTTTGGAAGTGTTGGACGGGTTACTACGGGAGATTGGGTGAGTCGGTGTTCTTGAAGATCCACTCACATTTGCTGCAGAACTTCTCTCTTCACGGACTTTATTGAAGATGTGTGTGTAACCATCAGCTGAAGCCGGGTTATTCTCGTCCCAATCACCGAATTTCGGCACCACAGTGACTTTTTCAGGCTATAAAAACAGTATGAAAACTCAGGTAATTAGATTGAGAACACAGACATAAGCAAGAAACAGACAGCTTCAACCAAGAATCAGACATTCTCTGAAAACAAACGAGAGCTTCAAAGAAGGACAGTTTTGCGGGAGATCTTACGCTTTCATCAGGTCTAAGGTTGGGTTTGGGCTTGGATCTTCCAGTGCCATCATACGAATTCTTATGCAATGGCGACTTGTCGTAGCTATTGTTCTGAGAAGCTCTTCCTGGTCTTTTATTAGCAGGCTCATTTGATGAACCACCACCACCATCACCAAACTGCTTCAACTCGCTCTCTTCCCGGCTTCTCACCTGCTCACGTGATCTTCTAACCGGGTCAACCTGCTCAGGCTTGGTCCTTGAAGCTTGAGACTGCGAATCCGAGTTATAGTCGGGGTCGTTCGGGTTCGTTATTTTGCCGCCGGGACCTCGAACCTTACGGGCTTTGTCAAAGTAAGCTGTGTAAGGAACATTCTCCTCACCTTCCCAGTTTCCAAATTTGGGAACATTCGAACGCTGTTTACACACAGTTCAACAACGTCTTTCACAAAACGAAACAAAAGGGTAGAATCGTAATAAAGACCACAACCGTCACTGACCAAGATCGCAAACAACAACACATGATTGATCTTTTTCAATTTCGTTGTCACTAACAATCGAAACTCTCATTCAATTTCTCCACAAAAATGGCAAATTTCATATATAAGTAGGAAAGCTGATTCAAAAAAAAACTGAGCATAACCCTTTTCTTATCTAACAACAATCAGAATCATACAAGTGAATAATACATCGCAATCTGATGAAATGTTTTACGAGGAAAATCAAAAAGAAAGAACCTTTAAATGCCTTAAAAAAAAGGGTTTCAGATATTCACGGAATCGAAACAAAAAGAGAAAGAGAACAAGCTGGAGAAACTTACTGCCATGGGAGAATTCCAGAGAGATTGCAAAAGAGATACCTTTGAGAGAGAGAGAGAAAGATGTGAAGGAGAAGAAACGAAGAAGAGAGAGAGAGAGAGAGAGGTTTATCGAACGTTGACTAGTGATGCTTGTATTCCTTGACCCTTCTCTTCTTCTATCTTCTCTAATTTTCTTCTTCTCCTCTCTCTCTCTTTGGCTTTGCTCACTCCAATTTCTAATTAATTTTAGAGAAAATAAAATAAAATAAAAGAATTCTGTAAAATAGTTTTTTGTGTGAAAAATACTCAACGCCGTCACCGTTAAAGGCGGCTTCCATGTTACAATGTTTCCTCTTAAAGATGTAATTAATATTTTTTGGTTTTGGGATTGGACATTTCTTTGTCTGAAGATAAGCTCTGGGTCTAAGATATTAAATGATAACAGCTGAATCAGATATCAAAGGTGGCTTTTAAGCAAACGATTTAACGGGTTAGTAACTTAGTTGAGTAGTAGAGTAAATGATTATTTATTTTTTTTACCCAAAATATTTGAAAACTTTTTTCGAATCATTTTTTTTTTTGAAATGATAAATTTATTGCTCAATAAAAAATGTTATTTACAAATAAATAAATTGAAATTGGGTTTGCGAGTGTCCGCGTGTTAGAATTGGTGATCTTATTTGACGTATCCCCTGGTGTGTATTGGTCATGCTATCGTTTCCGTCAAGGTTGATGTTTGTTGTGAGCTAGGTTTAGTGCCTTTTGCGGTTTCTCCATATCTTGGTGGTTGTTGTTTGTTTTGGTTCTTCACGAGGTTCTGGTATTTTGGTGCAGCTTTGGCGTCATTCGGTTCTTTAGAAAAGATAATGGGAGCTTTTTTATTGAAAGTTTCATTTTTAGAGTTTAAGAGTATTTTGTTTTAAGCCGTCTTTTTCCGTCATCATAGATTTTATTTCCTTTTTGTCTCTCCGTATGTTGGGGCTTTGCGTTCCTCGTTTGGGCTTTGCTTTTCTCTTTTGGACTTTGTTTCTGGAGATATCTTGTTATTCTGCCGGCTTTTGTATTATCACAACAAGTATCTCTCTTTGGTTTCATTAATAAAATCCAGATGAAAAAAAAAAAAAAAAAAAAAAAAAATGAAACTAGAAACTTAGGAAACAATAGGTGCAAATGGTGGTAAGTGAGAGGAATATGATGAATAATAATGAATGGAATTAAGTTTTTTTCCATCGTATTACTCCTCTATTATGTAGAGTACCAAATTCTAGAGGAATTAAGCTTATTTTCCACTTATTTGATGGGATCCATAATAATTTGGAGGAATGCAAATTTATCATAAATGGTAGATTTCTAAAGAAATCCAAAAGAATAGTCAATTCCTTCCATTTTTTTTCTATAATGTGTCAACCATTTGCACCCAATATATTTAAAAAACGAGAGAATGTTACAACGTAGCTTCGCTTAGGTGAAACCTCCAACTTGGAACCAACGCTGAAGTAGACTCTGTAGCCTCGGTGAATCGTAGAAGCGGAGCGAGATCAAGCGGTTTCTGATTGTCCATTTCAATCATACGTATTAGATGAGATGCTGGTTTGTTCCCATGTCTTCGCAGCCGAGAAACCAGGCTTATACACATCTGTTTCATGGCACCATAACACCAAATCTGCCCCCGCTTCGAGTTCATGTCTTGGTGCACTACAAATGAGTGTGATCAGATGTTGAAGATGTGACTCGGGACAATTACGAATACGCCATGAATTCGTTGATACTACTGCATCAGAGACTTTCGATGTTCTTCTAATACCCAATTGCTTAGTGCTCAGATCTCCGGTTTGATCTATTAAACGTCCCACATGTAACCATATATCAGACCAAAAGAAGATGGACTCTCCATTGCGAACTTCAATCTTAACCCGATTCACTTTTTTTTTTTTTTTTTTTTTTTTAACCGATCCTACGTATTTAAGTTACCGATTAGGCCAACAGTTTCTTTTAAAAACTCCATAATTTTTCCAATTCCACCAAACATGCAAATTTTAACCAATGATGTAATATTAGTTTTATTTTTAATCAATTAATTAATTGACAGTGGTATTGGTTGTGGTAATCTTCAGCCAATTCAACTATAAATAAGTTTTATATATATATATATATATATAATTAATCATGGGTGATACGAGCTTTTAATAGTCGATTAAATTATTTGCTGTGTGTAGCCGTCGAGTAGTCCACTTACCGGATTTTCTAATGAGTTTAAAGCATGACACCATTTCGACTGGTAAAATGGAAGTGAATAGATAATTTCACGTTCCTGGAGAATCGATTCCTAGCCTAAAGTGTTGAACGGAGATTTCAACTAGGTAAAATAAGTAAAAAGGGATAAGAGAATCTCATTTTATTAAAGCTAACCTCGACGAATTACAAGGAATTAGGTCGTCGGAGCGACGAACTTATCAAAAAAGGAGTAAGAACTAAGAAACTAAAAACCAGAGAGTTTGCAGCGATCAATCTCTTAGCTCTTGTAAATGAATAATAATAATAATAATAATTGATGATCTTCTCCTAAGGGGCTCTTCTATTTATACATGTTATAATCGGTCGACGATTTCCTTGGATTTGATATAGACGATTTCCTTTTTTTTCAGAGCCGATATGGATAATTTATATTGTTTCTCGGAGATTTTCCTTCTTTTTTTCAGAGCCGATATGGTGCCAACGTTGTTTGGTCGGGTTTCGTGGGCTTTTAGATCGGGTAAATAGACTGATTTTGATTTGAATCGAACTTACGTGAAAGTGTGCATACCACCTCCAACATAAATTTATATGACAACTTTTTTATAAATGAAAACTATTAGTCACTACCACTTATCGACTATAAATAAGTTACCATGTAAAGCATGTGAATGGTAATTGCGGATAAGTGTTATTACGAGAGTTTTAACATATGATGATTAAAATCTAGACGACTTTTGTGTTAGCAAAGTCAATGCTGCCTCTTTACACGAAAAGACCCTTTTGAGAATTAATCTACGTACCTCTTTCGTCGAAGAAAGAAAAAAAAGATATGTCTCGTTGGCATCTTCTCCTCTGTTTATTTTCTTCCTATTATTTCACCAATAAAAACTAGTTGTTCATTAGAAAATAGAATTGTAAAATTATTTATTTTTATTTAATCAATGCGCCCGTACATACACATGTGGTATCTGGTACACATAAGTGTTTCATATGGTTAATCAGAATATTTTAGAAGCAACACAAGATGTTGGATTTGTGAAAACAAAAACCAGTAAAAGAAAGATTTGTTCACAGATGAATAATTAAGAAAGAATAAACGGAAAAAAAGAGACAGGTTAAATTGGCTAATTTAACACCAAGAAAGAAGTTATAATTAATTTGATTTAGAAGAGTTTGATTAGAGAAAAGTACTAATGGAAAATAAAACATTCGATCAGTAGAGTAATTAAAGGAAAATTAGAGTATCAAGATTGTTGATGAAGATGGATCCTTTGTTATCTAGTCAAAAGTCAAATTATGTTTCTGAACATCACTAGAAACCTCACTCCAAATTGGGTCACACGAGTCACAAATGGACATACTTACACTACAAAAAAATATATAGATTTTTGACGAAAATTCATATCAGAAAATTTCCGACGAAAAACCGACAAAATTCCTCAAACAAGTGATAATGCTCATGGTGGCCCAGATTCTCCACGAGAAAACTTTGAAACTGTTCATTTACATCGACCACGATGAAGTATGCTACTTTCAACATGATCGCACTTCTCAGCAACTTCCTCTTTTTAGCCATTTTCCCTTTCAACTTGATTCTAAACATGGATACGCTCTAATTAGTTTTATTTCATTAAATTACCATAATTAGAAGGAAAAACAACAAGACTTCAAATGCAGTCAATAAATTTCTCATGCTCACTAATTTGCTTTCCCGCAAAAACTATGAACTGGAATATGAATTTAGAAAGGGTGAACAAATCAAAACACAAAAAACTTGGTATTAAGAATTGTTGTTAACTTAACTAGTAGCTCTGATACATGAGAAAAATAAAAATAAAATATTATAATTAGGACAGTACAAAATTTTCGGAATCCGAAATTGATTCGGTCCAAAAATAGGGTATCTAGGTATTTTGATTTAAAAGATCAAAATATGTCTATATCCACTTTTTTATACAATTTTCTAAAAATATATGTATAAGATTTACATATACTATATAACAAACATAACATCTGAAAACATCAACAAAATAAGACTTTTAAGGTTAAAAAATTGGAGAATTTTTTAAAATATTCATAATAAATATATTTGAAAATATTTATGAAAATATATATGATATTTTGTAGAGATATAAGATTTTCTATTTAATTTGTTTTTCTGAAAGTTTCATACTTTCTTTCAATCAATACTATTTTAGCTATTAATTTTAGAGGATTCGGACAGTTTTTTAATTTTATTAAATCCGAATTCGGATAACACCAATCTAATTACACCAATCTAGTGGTGTCTGAAACTTACATTGCCGACATAAACCCACACGTGGTCTCAGTCCACCATGCAAGAAACACAAACACTCTGATTCCAATTTTGAATATCCGAGGATGTCGATCGTTCTTTTCTTCTCCGTCGTGTAGGTTTTGGGAGGATCGTAGAGACGTAGACTACTTTCAAGACCTTGGGAGAGATAAGAGAGTGGCTAAGAAGAGATGGAACAGATTTTGTTCCTGATTACCATTTTTCTGTGTTCGCTTTCTACTCCGGGAGATGCAGTGATGTTTACAGCAGGAACGATTTCCCGGAGGGTTTCGTTTTCGGATCCGCCTTTTCTGCTTTTCAGGTTTGCAATTCGAAAACTAATCTCTAAGGTCCTTGCGTTTTTTTTTTTCTTTTTTTTTGACAACAGCATAGATACCTAGAACGGTTCAGAAGGTTCTTGCGTTTTGTTCTTTTTGTTTTTAACTCGGATCGGAAAATTGGTTTTGATGACTCTGAAAGTGGGAAGGAGCTGTTGATGAAGACGGAAGGATGCCTAGCATCTGGGATACATTCATTCACTCTGGTAAGATCTTTCACAAACCAAATTAGAGTTAAATTCATAAAGTAATTGGAATGGGATGGATTGAGATATTGTCTAGGGTTTAGGGTTTAGAGTTTAAATCACAATCACTCTTCCTAACGATGCAGAAGCCGGACCTACCGGAGATATAGCCTGTGATGGGTATCATAAATATAAGGTTTTGTTAATGGACTCATGTTCCTCTTTGATTAATTTGTTTGGTGCTCAAAATTTGATAATAATCAGCTATGAACAATGATAATGTTGCAGGAGGATGTAAGGCTGATGTATGACATGGGTTTAGATGCATTCCGACTCTCCATCTCGTGGCCGCGGCTTATACCAAGTGTGTGTGTTTGTTTCTTTGACAGAACTCTGAATTGTGTTAACTTTAAACGTGTTTTGGTTTACAGTGTAAGACCAAAAATTTGCACTATAACAGGATATTGATTTAATCACAGAATGATAAATAAACGTTAAGGAAAGATAATATAAAAACGATCTACAGAAAGGAGATGAAGCAGAAACAATATCAATGGAGGCGAGGATTAATCTCTTTCCTTAACTCAAAGAATCTCCCGTAGTGCGACGGTTTTAATAGATTCGTGAGTCCCAGGATACAACCATTGAATCCGTTATCACAAACACTTGATAACAGATCTGTCGAACTTAATACTACGATACTCTCGAAATAAAAGACTTACTTTTAGCAATAGAGAATTGAAGGAACTTTTCTTTTGCAAGTGTGGTTTTTGTGTGTAATCGGATGCCTTTCTCTCAAGAGAGGCGATCCTATATATAGGAGAAGATCATAGAGGAAATTATTTCCAACTAGCAATGTGGGACTTTTTACATGTCCCTCACAAGGCTTTTCCTTTTTAGGCTTTTTCATTTTTTTTCAAGGCTTATCCTTTTAGCCCAAAAGCCTCATTTCAATTCACACATACACATATTTATAAAGCCCACAAGCTTTTATAAATTTTGTTCCAACATACAGGTGGAAGAGGTCCTGTGAATCCAAAGGGTTTACGGTTCTACAAAAACCTCATAAATGAGCTCACAAGACATGGTAAGATTATGCTTCTCATCATCACCATTTGGTCGTGATTATGTCCTGTGTCTTGGAAGAACATGAATTAAGTTTGTTTTGGTTCTCTGTTTGGCATGAACGGGGAGTACAGGAATTGAACCACATGTTACATTGTATCACAATGATCTCCCTCAGGCTCTTGAAGATGAATACGGAGGATGGATTGACCGCAAAATCATGTGAAGCCAACATTTTCTTGCAACTTAATTCTACTCATATGACTCTCTAAGTGAAGTGTGTGCTTTAATCTTATGTGATCTTCTGTTGCAGCGATGACTTCACGGCTTTTGCAGACATTTGCTTCAGAGAGTTCGGGAACGCAGTGAAAATCTGGACGACAATTAATGAGCCCAATATGCTAGCAATGGGAGGTTATGACTTGGGATCTTCACCTCCTAAGCCATATATTGCACTCCATAACATGTTGCTTGCACACGCATCTACCGCGAGATTGTAGAAGCAAAAGTATAAGGTAAGCTTACACACACACACACACACATTTATCCCTGATCTCTTGAACACTCGATTTATATATCTCTCTCTCGATTGCTGGTGTAGGATAAGCAGAATGGCTCTGTAGGTATAACCTGTTTTGCATACTGGATGGTTCCGTTTACTAGCTCTGAAGAGGACAAGATTGCAACTCAGAGAGCCAAAGATTTCTTATTAGGCTGGTTTGTTGAACACAATCGACTCGAAAAATATGCGTTTATTTTAAAACTCTTCTTCGGCTGCTCTGATGAAAAATTTCAAAAACATTTTCATCTGTGAATTCCAGGGTTCTGCACCCGCTGGTGTTTGGGGACTATCCTGATGTGATGAAGAGAATCGTTGGAAAGAGATTTTTCTGAAGAAGAATCAGTTCTCGTTAAAGACTCTCGGCTGACTTCTTGGGAATCATACACTACACAACAACATACGTCGCACACTTATCCAGTTCCCGCCACGAAGATTTTACTGCAGACATGAGTGCTTCCCTAATCCGTATGCTTTTATTTCCTCGGATCTTTTGTGTTTTTTTTTTTTAATCTACCATACCTGAGTCCATTAGCTGATCCATTATTTCCTTTTCTTGGACAGCCTTTGGGAATACTACATCTACATTTGTCAAGGTGTGTTCCAAAGACTGCCAATTTCAGAAACCTGTTTTAGTCACCCTAACATTCTTTATTAATCTTGATTCCTTGTCATATAACCACAGATTGATGTGCTTCCATGGGGTCTTGAAGGATTGTTGGAATACATAAAGCAGAACTATGGCAATCCTCCGGTCTACATTCTTGAAAATGGTCTTTCTCTCCCTCTCTCTTTCTCTCTTGTTCTTTACTTGGTTTCCAAAAATTATACAAATGTTGAGAGTTTCTCTGTAAATACACAATCAGGTCGACCTACCAACCACCATTCATCGCTTAACGACGTGGGAAGAGTTGAATACCTTCATGCTTATATCGCGGCCGTGCTCAACTCAGTGAGGTATGTAATATGCTCCTTGAAAAGACTTGCCTCGTAAACCAAAGTACTCAACGACATACGATTTATTAAATGCAGGAATGGGTCAAGGACAAGAGGCTACTTCCAGTGGTCGTTCATGGATTTGTACGAGTTTATCAATTACAACTACACATATGGATTATACTACGTGAATTTCACCGATCCGGAACGTAAAAGATCTCCGAAAACCTCCTCTCTTTGGTACTCTGCTTTTCTCAAAGGGTCGCTCGTTAGTTCACAAGTGCCGAAGAACCTCTCGGTATCTTCTTCTCCTGGTTTTGCTTCTCAGTAAAATAGAAATTGGACCCGGTTTGGTTATCTTATTCAACGAGAGGGAATTACGCACGTGTTTGTTCAATAAAAGTGGAAGTAGTATCAGTTGTGGTTGTTGAGTCTTGATGATGAAAATTAATTTGTATCGGGCTTGAACCAAGACTGGTTATGTCAATTGAGAAGCTGGTTCGCTCTTAGTGGTTTACTTCTAAATTAAACCGACCTGTCACTTGTAATAAACTCTGTATAAATTAATTAGAGCGTGTGTGCTCTTCTTTTTAAAGTCGATGAGTGAACAAAGCGTTAGATAGAGACATATACGATTGTAATCTTGAACTTGAAAATAGTGGAGTACTGGAATTGCCTGGCCGAGACGTAGGGTTATTCCCATCGAGAACTTGAACTCTGTGTTTTTACTTCTTACTATTTCTTCTTCTCAATTATTTGTTTCGATCTTTTGAATCATCTTTGTTCTTGAGCTCGATCTTTGTTCTTGTAACATCCCGATCCCGCCTTCCCGAAAGAACCATACGAATCGGCAATACCACCCTCAACCCCGCCCAATACCTTAAAGAGTTGCGTGTTGGCTAACAATATTTCAATACATAACTTCACGTTCTGAATAATACTCCTAATTAATCCCAAATAAACGTCTTACAAAATCCAACGGAAAAGTCTTAAATAAACCGAAGCAAATAACGAGTAATTGTCTTTAAATCGAAACAACGGAAAAACCAAATAAAACCAAAAAGAGAACTTCCGACTCCCAAAACCCCGCACCACACTGGAATCCCTCATCTAGTTCCTCGTACTCAACATCATCAACACCATCATCATCATACTTACCTACAAGAAAAGAGAGGGGTGAGTAATTGGGATTACTAACTAAACCTAGAATCTCATCCCCACACCCACTCGTATTCAACCAATATATCAAGAATAAGCATAATCAAGTAATCAAGTATCACGCTCTAGAAGCGCCCACACAACTACACAAACAAGAGTGCCGCGAAATAGATATAATTCAACCAGAGCCCATTGCTCTCTCAATATAACAGTGTCCCGAGGACACCATGGGGGCTTGCCAAAACCCTTACGGCGGTGAGAACCGACGACACAATTTCCACACATCGCCCCCAAGCAAACAACTCGTACTGTAGGCGTCCCTATCATCCTGTGACGATACCTAGTAGCGCTTTCACACCGTCTAGCTACTTTACACGCATTAACCACACATCAGGATTATCAAAAAAGTATGCTGGTTCTTCATCTAATGATTTCCAAGTCCATATTCATTATAAAGATGTAGATCTAGTATGCATCACACAAATCGTGCCCGTACTTCGTAACACGTAGCATACCGGAGTATACTTAGACTCAACATACTAGAAAAAGACAAGAGAACATAGAGAAAAACTTAGATCTAATCCTCACCTTAGAGATCTGGATGTTAGGGTCCTAGAAAAGAAAGTCTCAGATTGAATCTACTCTAATGGCGGCTAGAAGCAACATAATCAAGGAGGCGGCGGCTCGGTGCAACCTCGCGGCGGTGAGCGGCGGCGGTGGCGAGTCACGTCGGCGGTGGTCGACGGCTGGTAGCTCTGGTCGTCGATCACGGCTAGGGTTTTCTGTTTGCAAAATACTTTCTCCTTCTTCTAAGGACTCACTTATATAAGGTTTTAAATTAGGGTTTTCTAATTGGGCCTTTAATTTCTTGTTAGGCTTTTTCCATATGGTTTGGGATAGGGATGTTACAACTCTCCCCTCCTTAAAAGGAATTCGTCCCCGAATTCACCTCTACTTCTCCGGTTCCGCTCTTGTTCTTAAAGAGCTCAGGGTAATCCTTCCACATTTGTTGTTCCGGCTCCCACGTTTCCTCGCGGATACCATCTCGTTCCCAGCAGACTTTAACACATTTCGTTCCCTTACCACGGATTTCAATTTCCTGGTATTCTAGTACTTCCACTTGCATACTCAGAACCGACAAATCCTTGCCTAAGTTAGTTGGCGGTTGAGGCAAAATGAGCTCAGGCTCCCTTACTACCTTCCTTAGTAGCGACACATGAAACACATCATGAAATTCCGACAACTCTTTCGGTAGCTCTAGTCGATATGCCACTTCTCCGACTTTCTCGACAATAGGGTACGGTCCCATGTACCTTGGCTTAAGCTTCTTCAACTTTCGATGCCTTTCATTCCCTCTGAACGCTCTCAATTTCAAGTACACCTCATCTCCCACTGAAAATGCTAAATCTGTCCGACGCTGATCTGAATAACTCTTCTGACGATCTTGGGCTTCCTTTAGCCTTTTCTTAAGCATTTCCACTTGCTCAATTGTTTCTTTTACCACTTCTTGTTCTAGGTCTCTCCTTTCTCCCACTTCTGTCCAACAAAGGGGCGTACGACACGGTCTTCCATATAGAGCTTCGTACGGAGCCATTCCAATGCTAGCGTGGTAACTATTGTTGTATGCGAACTCTGCTAGGGGTAGAAACTTTCCCCAGTTTCCTGCCCAGTCCAAAACACAGGCTCTCAGCATATCCTCTAAGGTCTGAATCGTCCTTTCCGATTGACCGTCCGTCTGAGGATGGTATGCCGTACTCAAGTGTACCTTTGTTCCCATTGCTTTCTGAAAGGCTTGCCAAAAACTAGCTGTAAATTTTGGGTTTCTGTCTGACACAATTCTCACTGGCACTCCGTGCAGCCTTACAATTACATCAAAGTATTTCTGTGCCAACTGTTCCGCTCCATCCGTTTTCTTAATTGGCACAAAATGAGCTGACTTAGTAAGTCGATCCACGATTACCCAAATCGCGTTCTTCTTATCTAGGGTCATGGGCAATCCTGTTACAAAGTCCATAGTTACCATATCCCATTTCCATTCTGGTAATGGCAAACTCTGGAGTAACCCGCTAGGTGCCATCTGTTCTGCTTTCACCTGCTGACACGTCGCACACTGTGCTACCCATTTAGCAATATCCCGCTTCATTCCACCCCAATGGTAGTATCTCTTCAAATCTTGGTACATCTTGGTGTTTCCGGGATGAATAAAAAATCGTGACTGGTGATCTTGACTTAGTACTTCCTTTCTTAACTTCTCATCATTAAGAACACAAACCCGATTCCTATACATGTAAGTCCCGTTGTCAGCAATGTGATACCCAATCACTTGCTTATCGACTAGCTCCTTTAAAACGAGGTCCTTTCCTTGAGCTTGTCGGATTCTCCAAAGTAGATAAGCATTGTCCAATGCTTCCAGCCCCGCGGTATTTCCCTCTACCTGCGTCACGCACAACCTTAGACTGCCCAAAGTCGCAATTAACTTTTGTACCTCCTTGACTTCCGCGATGTCATTCATACGCCGACTTAAGGCGTCTGCCACATGGTTAACCTTTCCTGGGTGGTAGGTGATATTCAAGTCATAGTCTGCCAACAATTCTATCCATCTTTGCTGCCTCAGATTCAAATCGTCTTGGGTGAAAATATGCTTCAAACTTTGATGATCCGTAAATATATTCACCTTCTCCCCGTACAAATAAGCACGCCAAATCTTGAGAGCAAAAACTACTGATGCTAACTCCAAGTCATTAGTGGGGTAGTTTGTCTCGTGTATCCGTAGTTTCCTAGATGCACATGTTATGACCTTCCCTTCTTACATAAGCACGCATCCCAGCCCGGATCCAGTGGCATCGGTGTATACGTCATATGTTATACCTGTCCTTGGTAGAACTAACACCGGTGTTTGAGTTAGACGCTTCTTCAACTCCTCAAAGCTCTTAGCACGTTCTTCCGTCCACTCGAACTTCACATTCTTCCCAATTAACTTCGTCAGTGGCCTGGTCAAGCTGGCAAAATCTGGAACAAATCTGCGGTAATAGCCGGCTAAACCCAATAAGCTATGGACCTCAGTAACATTTTCAGGGATAGGCCATTCCGTCACAGCGGCTATCTTTTCGGGGTCCACTGCCACTCCGGCTTCCGAGACAACATGGCCGAGAAATCCTATCTCCCTCTGCCAAAAGCTACATTTGCTCAGCTTAGCGAAAAGTCGATGTTCCCTTAGCTTCTGAAGTATCATTCGCAAATGCCATTCGTGTTCTCTCTCATTCCTTGAGTAGACCAGGATATCGTCAATGAATACGATCACACACTTATCCAAGTGCTCGCGGAAAAGATCATTCATTAATTTCATAAAAGCAGCAGGTGCGTTCGTCAGACCAAACGGCATCACCACGAACTCGTAATGTCCATAACGCGTTCGGAACGGCATCTTCTTTATGTCCTCTTCCGCTATTCGAATTTGGTGGTAGACTGATGCTAAATCGATCTTAGAGAACCACAAAGATCCTTGCAGTTGGTCCAACAACTCATCGATTCGTGGCAACGGGTACTTATTTTTTATCGTCATCTTATTCAATCCCCGATAATCAATAAAAAGGTGAAAGCTTCCATCTTTCTTTTTCACGAAACAACACTGGTGCTCCCCACGGTGAACTGCTCGGTCGGATGAATCCTTTGTCCGTAAAGTCTTCCAATTGCTTCTTTAATTCCGCCATTTCAGCATGCGCTAGACGATATGGAGATTTTGAAATAGGGGCCGTCCCTGGTTCTAGCTTGATGGTGAAATCATCTCCACGCGTCGGTGGTGGTCCCGTCAGTGGTTCAAATACGTCCGCATATTCGACAGCCACGGGCATCTCTTCCAACCTCGGAGTTGCCACTTCTCCAAACATAGATATCGTAGCTAAGTACGCTTCACACCCCTTTCCTACTAACTTCACTGTGTGAATCATCGAGATTATAGTCACGCCATTGTCGGTTTTCACTCCTTGAAAAACTAGACGTCCTTGCGGTCGTGGAATATAAGCACGCGTCTGTTGGCAATCCAAAACGACTTGGTACTGCGTTAACCAATCCATTCCAAGAATAACGTCATAGTGGTTCAACTTCATCTCCACTAGTGTCCATGGCAAATCTGCTCCTTCCAACAAAATAGGTACATTTCCATGTAATCTGATAGACCTCACCTGCTCAGTCCCGGCAGTCTCAATTGCTTTTGACCTCGGGGTGAAATTTCCAGTGAAGGTCCAACACTTAGTCAACCTCGGGCTCACGAAACTATGCGTAGCTCCGGTGTCGAACAGAGTGTAAGCTTTCATACCTCCTACTGAAACCGACCATACACGATTTTATACTTATGACTAAGTATGTAATTTCCATTTTTCACACAAATTTCACAACTTCACGACCGTATATACTAGATGAGTTACTTACCAGCGATCGGTGTAGCTCTCTCGGGGTCTCCAACTGCGAACACACGAGGTCCCACTACTGGTCTTTTAGCTGGTGGTAGCGGCAATGCTCCTAACGCCTGGCCTCCTTGCGGCATGACCACTCTGCAATCCTTTGCATAGTGCATGTTCTGTTCACAACGGTGACACATTCGAGTCCTTCCAGAGGATCGACAATCCCTAATGTGGTGACCCTCTCTTCCACACCCGAAGCACTTGCTCCCACACGGTCCGGTGTGCTTCCTTCCACAACGAGTACACGGCTGAACGTTGTCGGTGGTCCTTACCGTAGCCATGTCATCCCAAGTCCTCTTAGGTGCTTCCTGTCCAAAGGATGCACGAGCTTGAGCATTCTTAGCCTTTCTTAGCTCTTCCTCAAGTCCAATTTCTTGAGTCGCGGCTGTCTCTACCAGCTCCACCATACTAGGATACTTCTGAACCGAACAACGGTTCTTCATCTCCAATCTCAGCCCCTTCATGAATTGGCGAGTCAGGTCTGTCTCAGTGTAACGCTTCCTTGAGAACCTCTTCAAACGGTTGAACTCCTCCTTGTACTCCCTCACGGTGCGGTTATCCTGGCGAAGGTCCTCGAAAGCACTTTCCATTTGATCCATAGCCTCCAGCCGAAAATACTCACGAGTAAACTTGTCCTTGAAGTCGTCCCATGCTAGCTCATAGCATCCACAGACTCCTTTGACCACACCTTCCCACCAAATCAGCGCCTCATCCTTAAGGTACTGAACATCTAACTCTCTTCGGTACACCTACGGGCACCTCATCGACTCGAAATTCCGTTCAAGTCTCTTCTTCCAGTTGTCTGCCGAAATCGGATCGGACTTCCCTCCAAATGAATATGTCCCCATGTACTTCATGAGTCTCATTGCCTCGTAATAGGCCAATCTTGGCACATCCACTCGCGCAGGCGGTGGAGGTGGCAGCGGTTTCTCTCGAACATTCACTTGCGGGTTTGGTTCATCTCTCATATCACCGTACCTTCCTTGGTAATGGCGTAGCTCTTCCAACACAGCAGCGTGAGCCGCGGCTAGCACTGGATCAGGTCCTACAGCTCAGTTTCCTTCCGGCTGGTCCACTTCCTCATGGTGTTGGTCCTCACGATTCCCATTCACACTCCCGGTCGTTGCGGTGTTCTACTCTTCATGAGCTTCACGACGAGCTGCAGATCGATTTTGCTTGTTTCTGGCTTTCTTTGGCGGCATCTGTACATACACAGTAGCAAGTCAGTCAGTCCGGTCCCGTAAAGACTTATCTCCCTGCAAAAATAAAACAATACGACTGGAGGCTCTTCTAGGTGGTGGTTTTATAACTTTTTTGAAAAATCCCCATTTTGAAAAACTTGAAATCCGATTTTCCCAATCCCACTAACCTAGAATTATCCTCTCAACTCGAACCATGCTCTGATACCACTTGTAACATCTCGATCCCGCCTTGCCGAAGGAACCAGACGAATTGGCAACGCCACCTTCAACCCCGCCCAATACCTTAAAGAGTTGCGTGTTGGCTAACAATATTTCAATACATATATTCACTTTCTGAATAATACTCCTCATTAATCCCAAATAAACGTCTTACAAAATCTAACGGTAAAGTCTTAAATAAACCGAAGCAAATAACGAGTAATTGTCTTTAAATAGAAACAACGGAAAAACCAAATAAAACCAAAAGGAGAACTTCTGAACTACCAAAACCACGCACCACACTGGAATCACTCATCCAGTTCCTCGTACTCAACATCATTGATAGTTAGATTTTGTCTATCTAGAATCAATTACTCTAGATGCTAAGTAGCATAAGAGGTATCGAATCCAATGGGTTAAGTCTCAATCACCAAGCAAACGTTGCACACCGGGCGGGACATACCGGATGGTCGAGGGTCGGTGCTGCGCTGCTTGCGGCTGGGACACCGGTTGGTAACGGGCCGGTACGATGGCCCGGCAGTCTCCCTGCCTCGGCCAAGGCTACGATACCGGTCGGTGACGGGCCGGTGCCGTGGGCCGGTGTGGTCAGTCCGATTTCTCTTTTGCTTCAAGCCATCCTTTCTTGATCCAAATCCAAGTGCAAGTTCTTCTGAAGTCACCAAAGGTCTCCAAACACCTATAAACATACTCCAAAACATGCAAGACACTCTAGGACCTAGTATGAACACCCTAAACTCTAAATGAGAGCAAAACACAAGAGAAATGCTATTAGATACATGCTATAGAGACAAAACCTAAGATAAATGGATGCTTGAATGATGCAAATTATGAGAATATCAACTCCCCCAAACTTATTTCCTTGCTTGCCCTCAAGCAAACAAACAAAAACAACTAGAGAGAGTGGTTTGAAGGCGGGAGCTCAAATCCACGAGTACCATAAAAATAATTCAAACCCAATGTCCAAGTTGCAAATTGTAAGATGCGATCAAACAAGTCTACTTAAAAAGAGCTAGCCATATCCATCCCAATCATGAAATCAAGCCCAAGTTTTAACCTACACAAGCCTTCCTATCATCCAATCATTTGACATTCATTTAATCGTTTCAAGTGAATCATGTTTATGCAAGACAAGTGAATTCATTTGGCTATGGTAAAGGCCTTGAGACTAAGATGATCTCAAATATATGTGGTAACCCCAATGCAAGGGATCTCTCTAAGAATGAGCAAGCTTTAGCAAAATGCTAAGAGTAAAAGGCAACCTATGCATACAAGGATAAATTTACATCTACCCAATGTCTAAGATGTCTGTAACCCTAGCATCTCTAACCATGAAGTCTCAAACCTAAGCTACCCTTTCTTCACAAGGCTTCTTGCCTTCATGTCCCACACGTTTTTCTTCTTTCTTCCACTTCATCTTTTCTTACTTGGGGGAATTCTTCTTCTCCATTGGGTTTCGTGGCTTGGTGCTTCTCCTTGTTTTTTTCTTAGCTCTTCTTTTCTTTCTTTCTCTTTGCTTCCCCTCATTCCTCATCATTTGATGTCTTAGCCAATTTTGACTTCTTTCTACTTATTCTTTGAACTTTTGAGGCTAAATTCTAAACTAAGAGCTAACCTTATTACTTGCACCAACCACTTCACAATATCGTGTCCCCCCTTTGCCTTTTCGTACCCTTTTCATCACTCGTGCCCGATGTCGATGCTTGCTGCTTCCTCATTGCGCTCGCCAAAGTTGGGTTACTCGCGGCTATAATATCGAAGAGAGAGTTGTATCCTTGGATCATCTTATCGTATCCTTGGATCTTCTTATCGTATCCTTGGATCTTCTCATCGTATACCAACTACTTCGCCCGCAGAGTGTTGATCTCGGTGTGGGCGGTGTTTAACTCGTTCCGCAACTGAACCGGATAGTCCAAATGATGAGTTGAGTAAGACGAGGCGACGATACTATCTCGGATCGATCTCATCCCTAAAACTTTGCCCTTTTTCTTCGGGGCAACCTAAAAAAAGAAACGTTAAATTTAATACAAAAAAAATTGGTAGAATTAAAATTTGATTATTATTACCTCTTCGTATATCTCGTCCATATGGGCTGTCGTCAAAGCCGCAGTGGATTGGACCGAGCTACTGCCAGGTGATAG
Organism: Eutrema heterophyllum; assembly: GCA_002933915.1. Taxonomy (NCBI): domain Eukaryota; kingdom Viridiplantae; phylum Streptophyta; class Magnoliopsida; order Brassicales; family Brassicaceae; genus Eutrema; species Eutrema heterophyllum. The sequence continues at coordinate 32,824 of PKMM01022803.1, read as the reverse complement.
CTGCTGAGAGAGCTAAGTTTGACGGTCGGCGATCTTCTCCATAGCGTCATTGTAGACCTTCTCCGCTCGAGGATTCACAAAAGAACCATCTTTCTTTTTGTGAGTTTCCTCAAAAACTCTGGTCATTGGAGGAAGTTCGCCTCCGTTTGCCTAACAAAACGACATTCCAAAAAAAAAATTGAACGGTAAATAGTTAATTTTAATTAATAACAAAATCAGAAAAATTGAAATTAACCGAAAAAATCTTACCACTTCAAGGCGTCTTTTCGCAAAAGACGTTTGACCCGATGTATGTGGGAGAACCGCCGGAAGACCGTCTGGACCGACAGTGTTCCGAGAAGCCGAACACTTAGCGGCCACTTCCTGCGAGTGCGGATCTATCCAGTAGTTCTTCAAGCCGTTCCAAACTTCGGAAGACATGTATGAGGGCTTCGCCTTATCGCCATCAACCTCCCACTTCCTCTTCCAATCGGAGACGGTATTGTTGAGCCGAAGTTTTGCCTTCTCTTTAAACTGCGTTTTCACCATCTCGTTGATCTCAATGNTGAAAGTTTCTGTGCGGGAATAAGGTGAGTGCATGACCATAGGCGTAACTAAATAATTTGATAATTGGTGTGATTTCGTGATTATAGGCCGTTTACGATCTATGGGGGTCTAGATCGGGTGTTTTATGAGATCTTTGATTTATTCGGTATTTTCGTGATAATTTATATTAATTATCTTAATTATTTGTTTGCCTGTAGATGGGAGGATTGCCTCACTAAGTATTTATCGAAATACTTATGCATCTCTTATGTGTTAATTGATGCAGGAAAAGAAAAAGTGTGACCGTGGGATCAGGGCGAGGAAGAGGGGGTGATCTAGACTTGTCGTTATTTTGGTGATTTTTATTAATAATTTATGATTATGGTTATTCGGATTTTTAATCTTGAACCGGGAATTAATTTGCGAGGTTTAATTATTTTCTTTAATTGAAATTTTCTTGAGTGGTTGAATTATTTTAATTATTATTATTTATGGGGTTTTAATAATTATTTGCAAAAAAAAAAAATGGGTGCGGTTGTTTCAGACACTCTTCCGCCTGTTTCCTATACCGAGGTTTGCGACAAAAACGGCATGTCGAACGGTCTGCGTCATCTCTCTAGTAGAGCATACAGTTTTCAATGCATACATCTATCATCTGATACGGCAATCCTAGACCTTGAACAAGTTTTTGTATCTCATAGTATGATGCCGGTGCAAGATTATCTTCTGGCAAAATGTCTTTCACAAAATCAGCGATTGCATCCACGCAATCCTCACTCAAATTGAAATCCGTCTTTATACCCATCATCCTAGTTGCAGTTGATAAAGGGGAATGTCCACCTCTACACCCATCATATAACGGATGTTTAGCAGCGTCTAACATATCAAAGAATCTCCGAGCTTCTAAGTTAGGTTCTTCTCTTCTATCTCCATACTCAGCAACCGATGGTATACTTTCACGAAATGCATCGTTCACCATCTGAACATGACCTACGGTACTTTCTACTTCCATTGCAGGTTCTTCTAAGCTAGTGTTATCCCCAATATACTGTTCACTAGTATGACGATTTCCGACGGATGATACGTTCGTCCAAATTCCGTCGGATTAATGGCCGTCGGAAATGGCCATGTTTTCTTGTAATGTAGTCTTTAAGAGTGATCCTCGATGATCCCGGTTGCGATGTAACTCTAAAACCACCAATAAAATACCAATCCCCTTCACACATGAGACCTTCGTAACGGTCCAACAGACAGTTCAGAATCGATGCACCGATTCTATCACCCTGACTCAAGTAGATAAAAAGATAAATCAATATCAAACGGATAAATCAATAAACTTGAGAAGAAAGAATTTATACTTACATGTTCATCAACCAGTATAAATGATCTTTGAACACCAAGGTTTTCTTCTGATCCTTTGATGATTTGCACACATATGCAGCATCGTTCGGATGATCCATCCAGGTCACAAATCATTACACAAGGAGACATTTTTGGTAGAGAGTATACAAATGGACAAATATGGTTTTTGACACTACTAATTAAAACACAAGATTGTTGATTCAATACACAAAAAATGGCAACATGGCAAGATCTAACAACCATCAAACTTTAGATTAACTCCACCTCCGAGTTTGCCAATAAAATTTCAGATAAGACATTTCAGAACTTTATTCATTGTCGACAAAGTTATAAATGTTATTAAAATGAATATAAACTTTTTAGTGTTTTGAATTAAACGGAATATCAACATTAGTATTTTGATCTGATTATTTCTTTATGTATTATGGCGGTTGTTTTTTTTTATTAAGTAAATCATAAATCATGTTTAATGTACCAACGATACATAGACCAAGGAGCCACATCTACATTAATTTAATTTTTTTTTTTTTTTGCAGTTTCTATTTAGCTAAAAATGGAAACTAAAAATCATTTTTTTATGGTTTTGTAAAAATATTTAGTGTTTCTGATAAGCTGTGAAGATATGCTATTTTTTATTAATTTATGAATCTAAGAATGGAAACAGATAGTCGGGAATAAACCTAATAATTAATATTCTATTGTATATCAAAGATCCTGCATAAATATAGTCTTATCTAATATATAATAAATGTATATCTGATTATTAAAAGAAACAATTATTATAATTTAAAAAAATGTCATACGTTTAGATATAAAATATATCAAAATAGATATCTTATCGTATTCTAGAAAATTTTCATTCTTGTATTCCAAAAAATTATATCAATAATAGGTACATTGGTTTATTGGCCTTGCGTGTGATTTTTTTATGGTTCTGTAAAAATATTTAGTGTTTCTGATAAGCTGTGAAGATATGCTATTTTTTATTAATTTATGAATCTAAGAATGGAAACAGATAGTCGGGAATAAACCTAATAATTAATATTCTTTTGTATATCAAAGATCCTGCATAAATATAGTCTTATCTAATATATAATAAATGTATATCTGATTATTAAAAGAAACAATTATTATAATTTTAAAAAATGTCAGATATAAAATATATCAAAATAGATATCTTATCGTATTCTAGAAAATTTTCATTCATCTATTCCAAAAAGTTATATCAATAATAGGTACATTGGTTTATTGGCCTTGCGTGTGATTTTGGCAAACCCAAATTAATAGGATTTTATTCCCTCTGTCCTCATGATACGAATAAATCGAAGAATATTGCTTGATTGGTTTGGGAAGTGGTTTTCTGCCAGTTTGTGGGTTTGGTTTTAAATTTGACAATAAATATCGTTTAATGGTAACTATTAAATGTGATTTTTCGCAGTTGTTCAAAATAATTAAAACTGGTGAGAATATTATTTGTGTATATATTCTATCTAATCTTATCGTTTTAGGTCTCCTCTTTTTATTTCTTTAGACGCAAAATCGAATCGGTTTCTACCATGTCGGACGTCGTTGAAGTTTCTTGCCTGGAAACTAACAAAACCGGTTGGCAGATTTGCGTTAAGGTGGTCAGACTTTGGAAAGATGTAACCTTCTTCGGTGATACTACTGAGATGGTTCTCTCTGATGAAAACGTATGTGTTCATTCGGAAGTAATTTTTTTAAAGTATTTTTAGAGTCTTCTCTATCGATAAATTAATGATCGATTGTTTCTTTCTGATTGAATTTCGTTTCAGTGCAACCGTATATCGGCAACCATTATGCCCAATGAATTTCCTAAGCATGGGGGTTCTCTAAAACGGGGCTCATGGTTTAAAATTGGTGGGTTTGTTGTTAAGGATTCCTCTGGCTCGATTCTCACTACAATCAATTAACAAGCATCGTCTTGAGTTCCTCTCTTTTACCACTGTTACACCTATCCGGCCAAGGTCATACAGTTTGTTTCTCCATTGCTTTCGGTTTTATGATATTATGACCCGAGCGCTCGACTTCGAATATCTGATTGGTAATATTAAAGTTTTCTTTATTATTCCCTTCTTTTTTTTTGCTAATATATTACTGTCTTTTTATATGATTCGTTTTATTTTTCTCTTTTCTTTTACCCGACTTATATTAGATGTTATGGAGACTGTATTGAACATGGGTGAACTCTGTGATGCCAACAATGATGCTTATGAAGAGAATGTGTCTTATGTTCGGTTCGAACTTACGGATGCGGGCCGGGTAGAATCCATCGTGTATATGTCTATATATTTATTTTCTAAATATAGAGAATTTAGTGGATTTGATTTGTTGGTCTTATCGGCATGTGTTAGGAGGGAATGTCCCCTACCGTGTATTGCCCATGGTGCCTTGGCGAGGACTTTCTATGATGTGTATCAACGGAACACAAGTGAATCTGTCGTTTGTGTACTGAGGTTTTGGAAGATGACAAATGGCCAAGGTAGAGTTTTAGTTCCGACCGCATGTCGTGTTATATGTTTAGACTATAATTTTGTTACTTTTTTATTAGGTGTTGACAAGGATTCAGTTGTCTTGCGCTCTCATCCACGCTGCTCTGATTTTCGGTTTAATCCTATCGATAAGGAGGTCGATGAGTTTAGGGCTACGTAAGTGTTGTTTTTTTAAAATAAAAAATTGAATTTGTCTTTTTGTTTAGTTTTACATGGTTAATGTAATGAATCTTTGTGTGTGTAGGTGATACCGTCTTTGGAACTGATCAACGGCCACCGGCGATCTCTTGTGCTTATGATTTTCTAATCTCTTTGAATGACGGTTGTAATTTGAACCCAACAACTTTAAATTTTGTTTAAGTATCTATGTCTTTATTTTGAACATGAGTATTTGGTAATATTATTATTTATGTCTCGAATTTCTTATATATTCTGTTCATTGTGTTTTATTATTATTCTATTTTTAAACGTAAATCTCTACTGATATATCGTGTGATTATCGATAGAGATATATTTTGATATTGATTGTGTTTAGGTTAATTTATAGTTATCGTCTTTAGAATTTTCCATTGTTTTCATATTTACTTGGTGAATGTGTCTTCGGTTTATTAGAATTAATTTTATCGTCTTGGTGATTTAAAATTTTAGAAGTACGATTAATATTTTAGAAGCACGATTAATATATATTATCGATTGATTTTATTATTTTGATGTTCGATAATTTTGTGAATTCAATTATTATTTATATAATTTAGCTTTTTTAAAAATAACTAATATATCGAGTATAAAAAATGATCATATAGATAGTCGGTATTTATTTCTTTTATATTGAGAAAAGGAAAACAGTTTTTCTAAAAATTTAGTTATAAAAGGATAATTTTCTAATCGTACGTCTCCTAGAAAAGGAAATTGTAAAACTATATCTATGATTTTTGGATTATAGAAAAATAAAATTTTTGAGTGATCGAACAAGACTGTTTTTTTTTTTTTTTTAAATAGAAACGAATCAAAAGTAGTGGTTCACTACTGTGCCATAGAAGAGTAAACATTTATATTTCTGTAAAAAATTTACTGTTTACACTCTTAAATTTGACAGATGGATATCTACCATCCCCTTTTCCAATGAGACATTGAAACTTTCATAGAGTTTTCTTTCGCAATATATCTTTCTTACAAAATTATATATAATATTTTATAGTCAAGTCTACAATTAAAATTCGTTCTTACAAAAAAAAAAGATTAGAATTGGTACTTTCAATCAAAACAGTTACATATATGATTAACAGGCTTCAAAGAGACAATTTGGAAGATCTCCATCATATTGGAGAGGTTTGGGCAATCGATGTCAAGATCTTGCGTTTATGGAACAAACAAACAGCTGATGGGCAAAGTATCGAGATGATTGTAATGGATGAGAAGGTACTATTGTTATTGTTAATGTTTTGTTATTGCTATTTTATTTTGTGTTAATCTTGATATCAGTTAATGTTACATATTTATTAATTTTTTGTGAACATTCCCGATTCATCCTTTCAATTTTGTTCGTGTGTAAACGGATCTTCTGTAAAGGGTTAAATATTTATCACCATATTTTCACAGGGTTTAAAGATATTTGCTACGATTATGCCATTGCATGTTCCTATTTACGAGGATAATCTTAACAAAGATGAGTGGAAGTTGTTCTTTGGCTTCAAAGTACTCCCTTATATTGAAAATCCACGACTCTCCCGGAATAAGTATAAAATTCTGTTAAAAAATTCAACCATCGTACGAAATATTGATGCAAAAACAGATTGCTTATTTCTCGACGCACCAACATCCGAATATGTTTTTGATCATAATATTGATCCTTATGTCGTAACAGGTTAGATAATTTATGTTACAAAATAATTATGAACTAACCATTATATAACATATTTAAAAAAATTTAGAAGAAATCACGCCCGCGCATGGCGCGGACAACCACCTAATAAATCATATAAGAGGAAAGCGACCAAAGAATCGAACTCTATACTACATTACCACAAGATGATGGCTGCCCAACCTTCCCAAATTCCATAAAACTTATCTTGAACATTTTTAGAGAGAGATTAGCTAGAATCTATTACCACAAATGGTAATGAGATTTAGGTACAGATGCGCTTTGAGAATGAGAAAAATACCATATAAATTATTTAGGAAATTTTCCTAAATTTTTAGAAAGACTTTCTAACTCTGTTGTAGACTTGTAGTAATTAAGAATAAGAATTCGTAAAAGTTAATGAAGATTTCCTAAAAATAAGTTGTTTAGTATACTTGAAAAAAAAATTGTGGTTTATTTTTTATTTTATTTTTTTTACAGAAACAGGTTTGTATAATTAAAAGTAGCTATATATATATATATATGCATAGAACGAATTATACGGCTATCATATCCATAGTCATACAATATAATTAAAAAAAAAAAAATTCATATTTTTAGAAGCTAGCATTAGAAATTTCGAATTCAAAAAGTAAAATTAATGCTGATGACTGCATCTTAACAAACAAGATTTGTTTTCTCGAAATCATATATTTCACTAACTAAAATAAAGGAGTAGGAATATTCGTTGAATATGGACTTTCTCGATTTGTATCGCAACAGATAAACATAAATTCTGATTATTTTCACTAAACCCTATTCGTACAGTCGTATTAAATTTGTATAGATCACAAGTAAGATCCAATCCCGCATAATAACATCAAACACACATAAAAACATTCATACACAAAAAAAGTTATACGCCAAAAAAAAATGGCCATCTTCGATCCGTTTAAGCTCCGCCACAAACCGCCGTCGATTTTCCCGACAACGATTGTTAAACCAGGCAATGTTCTTTCCGTCGTTGTAATATCCCGATTTTCGGTCTCCAAACATCGGTCTATTTTAATTTCGGTTATCTCAAAAAGTAGACTTCCTTATTTGTTTTTAGTCCAAAAGTCCATTAACCTAATAAAAAACCCTAACCCTAGAGTCCTTTCACCCCTATATATAGAGAGAGCTCGTGGCAGAGAGGAAGCAGAGCGTTCTTGCGGCGAATCTCTGTTGAAATCACCTTTGAGAAACCGCCGTCGAATCACATTGAAGGAGAATCCATCGTAGCCACTTGAAGGCAAGGAGAGGCAGATCAGATCCGTTTTGGTAGAAAGAAGGAACGAACGGTCAAACAAGATCCAAACGATCTGAAACATGGTGAGTACTTCCCTGACTCTCTAATCTATCCAACGCCGAAAGCGGATTGTTATTCGGAGTTGTGATATGAAAGTTATGGATGTTTTCCCAGGTCTGATCTGTGCAGTGCGGATCTGCGACCAGTGAGAGGAGAAATCGATCTAGAGGTTTGGTAGTGATCCGATCAAGCTCATATTTGGTAAGGATGTTTGTTACCCTTAGATCTAGGTGTTTGGAAAATATCTCTGTGTTCTACCTTGTGGTGTGGAATATATGTTAGTTTTACCGAGACTGTTCTGCGCAGCGCACATGTTAGACCAGTTTTGAGTTGTTTGGATAAGAAAATCAATATGGATCGACCTGAAACTTTGTAGATATAATAAGGACACGTAGATCTAGCTCTCGGTTGAAGGATAACTGATTTGAACCTCGGGAGCATATGTAATCGTGTTGTCAATCCAGTGGCTAAGGTGAGGATTAGATCTAGGCTTCTCTCTGTGTCTCTTGTCTTCTTCTGGTATGTTGAGTCTAGGTATACTCAGGTATGCTGCGTGCTACGAAGTACGGGCACGTTTGTGTGATGCATAATGTTGGATCTATACTTTATGAACGAATATGGACTAGGGAATCATTAGACGAAGAACCAGCATGTTGGGTGATAATCATGTTGTATGACTAATGTGTGTAAGTAGCTAGATGGTGTGAAATCACTACGAGGTATTCGTCACAGGCGTAGAGGGCGCATGTGGTACGAACTGATTGCGGGGACTTGTGAAGGTCGTATACCTTGGCATCAGAACTATCTGTGTGATGGAACATTAGGGGTGTATACCTAGGCATCATAACTTACTTGTTTGCTGGAACTGGTGAGGTCTACATCTTGGCATTGGAACTGTTTGTGTGACGGGAGGTGGGGTGTACACCTTGGCACTGGAACAATTGTCGTAAGGGCTCGGGCGTGCTGATATACTTGGTGTCTCTTTTGAGGAAAATCTAAAGGCTGACCAGTTAATCAGAGGCATCTATGTTTCCAAAGAAATTCAAAAAGCTTGAGCTAATTTCTGAGCTCTTCCTTTTACCTCATCATTGTGATTGGTGTCTTCAGAGCTTGACTCCTCATTCGTATCTGACAGGACGACCTATGTGAAAGTATGGTACTCCTCTCCCTTATTTAAAATAAAAAGCAGAAAAGATGAAATGATTTTCTTTCGAGTAAAGGGCTAGGAAAATTTTCATCGATCTCATTATTTTACTTCGAAAGAGATGATCAAACTAAGGTTGGAAGCGAGGTTAGGAAAATTTCCAGAGATACCACTATTCGCCTACACCTTAGAATAAAAGGGTGGCACTAAAATGAACCGGGGATTCGGTGGCAAAAACCATCAATACTCGCGTTCCATCAGCCATTGACCCTACAGAAAGAAAATGAGAAAAGAATAAGTCTGGGGGAGGGAAAAAGTACCAAAGGTTGTTGTTGTTATCTTGTCACGATATCGAAAGGGAAAGAGTCTAGAAGGTTCTTGGCACTATGATCTTTGATGAAACCCAGCAATGATAGCTTTGGATTATTTTGTGAAATAATGAGTTGAATCTAGGAGGCTGCGAATGCTTGCAGAGAAGTACATGGTGGTTCGATCTGAAGCTAGTTTGGCAATACGTGGATTACTAAGGTAATGGCCATTTCAAAATTCTAAAGGAAATGTGAGTCTCTGTGTTTTTCAAACTTTTTCTTCTTGCTTAACTTTCTGTTTGCTTGAGGACAAGCAAAAGACTAAGTCTGGGGGAATCGATATACTTGGTTTTTACCATTTTTTAACACATGTTTTGGTGTCTCTTTTGAGTGTTTTATCGAGCCAAAGCTCGTTTTTAGAGTCTTTTAGTCATTTATTTAGTTATCTTAGGTAAAAAGGCGTTTAAGGAAGAAATTGGAGTTACGTGGGGAAAAACGAATGGAACCGTGAAGAAAAGAGCAGAATCGGTCGATGCAAGGATTGCATCGACCGATGCAACACCATCAGAGAATCCACAATCGACCGATGCACAAATGAAGACCGGTCGATGCAATCCCTTTAGAAGATCTAGCATTGATCGACGCAAGGAGTGCATCGATCGATGCAACATGCCCCGAGGATCATCAATCGATCGATCCAAGGAGTGCATCGGTCGATTGATAACACCATATTTTACATCTTTTTAAGGTTTAGTTTCATAGGTTTTTAATCTCACTTTGTATAGTTTTGGGATCTTTTCATGCATTTGAGTCTCATTTGGTTTTAACTTGCATTTTATAAGTCCTAGAGAGTTTTGTGTCGTTTTTGGCTTGCTGGAGCCTTTTTCAGGTGTTTAGGAGTGCTTGGAGCAGCTTGGATCAAATGAGACACTTGGAATTCGAAGGAAGATCGAAAAAGGACCAAAAGGAGCAAACTACACGTCCGATCGGTTGATAACCGATCCCGACAACCGATCAACATTTCCTGATCAAGACGATGTGCCTGAAAGATCCAACCGGAAGAACACCTTGCCCTTTGAATTAGACTGGAAACTCTTAACGAAAGTTATGCTAAATTGAGTTAGCTTTCTAATGGAAATGGTTTTATGTCATTCCCATCAGCGGTTCACGAGATGCGTTTGATTTAGTGAAGACATATCTTTATCGGAAAATGCAGCGGCAATCCGAAGCAGCTGAAAGATCATGTCGTATGAAAGCCTTCCCGTACCCGGTTTAATCTCAAATTTAGACACAAGANATGTCTTCAACATATTTGTGTAGCCTGATCTAACACATACATGTTCATTCACATACACCTTAACCTGCATCTTGTGTCTACTCTTCTCATATGAGCAATAAATCCTCCACGGACAAGAATACTCTTTGTCCTCCTCTTTGTACGAGCAAATCGCACCAATCTTCTGTTGTGTAGACATGTATAACTTGATGTCGTATCGAGTTTTCAAAGAGTACATCAGAAGCGCGAGCTTGAACTCATCAACAGAACCATACGTCTTCCCTAAGGTTAGAAGTACATTCGGATCTTCATCTTCTTCCCTACGCTCCCGCTCTGTCTCTTCTTCACTGTCGGATGACAAATGATCGGGTATAACATCATCGGTCCAGATATCATCTCCACTATCTGCGTCACTACCCTCTGCATCATCTCTCACAGCATCTCCAAACCGTTCAACTAAAACTTGGCAAGCTCCTTCCACGGGTTGGAAGCTCCTGTCGTCTACCTCATGCTCGTCGTTCTCGTTCTCGGATTCATCATCATCAGCATCATCGGCAATCGCTTGACAGTCATCCCCATGTACAATCTGAAGCTCAGCATCATCATTCGAACCTCTTTCATCTTCAACCATAGGTTTTTTAGCTCGTCGACGCGCTGGAAGCTTTTGTCGTCTACCAGTCATCATTTTGCCGGCGGAGACAGCGACAGACAATCTTAATAGATGAAGACGACGCCGGGTAATCAGAGATGAGGCGGAGAGGAAAGGAGAATCGAAGAACTCGATTTCACGATTTAGGGATTTTGCTTTGGGGAATTGGAGGTTTTGTCCGATTTTTTTTTTTTTAACATAACGCTAAACGACGTTGTGCCATAGAGTTAACGGCGATTAACGCTAACTAAATTTCGTTAACGTTGACTAACATCGGTGTTAAATTGGCTCAGTCAACATTAGTTCGTATTTGTTTTGGCTCGTTTCATAGTTCGTGTGTTTTTTGGCTTCAAATGAAGAGTTTGTTATTTAAATAGCCATTTTCCCTTATAAAATATATACAATATCAAACTTTTTTTAGATCCTTACAAACAAAAAGAAACATGATAAAACACCGAAAATAATTAAGGGGCTTATGCATGTAAAGTCACTTATTTGAAGTTTAAAATTTTTTTGCATTTTTTGAATTTATTTAGAAAAGTAACACTTATTTCACTATTCATGACAATTTCACCCATGTATAGTACGTAGTGTATGCATGTGGACGGTACACGAGTATATAGAAGGTGAAATATTTTCGTCATTTACACGATTAAAGACAAAAAAAATAAAAATAAAATAATAAGTGTTAACTTTGTAAGGAAATTTTAAATAAGTGACAATATGTGCAATTATGTCAATAATTAAATCACTTATCAAAAACATTGACAACCTATATAGTCTATAAGAAGTTATTTTTACAGACTAATGAACAGAAACTCTGTAAATGTTGTTTAATTTAGTTAAGATATATGACTTTTTTCATTCATAGTCAAACACATATACAAAGTATTATATAGATGCATAAAATATTAATTTAATGCTATTTACATCTTTCAATGGATCATAAATCTTTCACCAACAGCTAGTTCCAACGGCTAGTTGATTCTCCTAATCTCTCTTTTCCAAATAAGCTTTGTATTTCCACATGTTGTTTCAAAGGCTTTAGATGTTTTTCTTGTATTTTCCCATCCGTTATGTGATATATTAAAGTGTGATCCTTTAAAAAGAAAAAAGAAAAAAAATCTTGGGCTTCATTCTTGTTTCAGGTATCGATTGCGGATTTTTCTATGTCATAAATCACGGTATAAGTGAGGAGTTCAGGGACGAGGCTTTTGATCAGAGCAAGAAGTTCTTCGCTCTTTCTTTGGAGGAAAAGATGAAAGTCTTGAGAACCGATAAGCATCGAGGCTATACACCTGTCCTTGATGAAATCCTAGATCCTGAGAATCAAGTCCATGGTTTGTGTGACCAGCTTTCACTTTATTTATCAAACTTTTTTTTTGATTAATCTGAAATCATATCTTGTTGGGTTTTAGGGGATCACAAAGAAGGTTATTACATTGGGAGGGATATTTCCGTAGATGATCCCCAATGGGATGAGCCTTTCAATGGCCCCAACCTTTGGCCTAATGTTGGTTAGTTTTTGCAGTATTCTAGTGAAATCTTTTGTTTTGTTAATGCTATATTATTTTCGAAAAATTTAATAGATGCTTTGCCCGGATGGCGAGAAACCGTGGAGAAATATCACTAAGAAGCATTGTAAGTCTCATGTACCAATTAGACGGTCTTTTCTATGTGGGTCTCATGTGTATCATGTAAATTATTCTATATCTTTTTCGTATTTTGTCTTCACTCATTCATGAATTAATTAACTCCGATGTCACCTTCATCCTAAAACTACCCAGCCATAAAAATATAAAAATAAAAAAGTTCCACAAGCATTCTCGAAAAGCTAAGTGGCAAGTGCACCACAAACATTCAGAAACCAAGATACTATTTATGATTAGGTACTAAGGCTACTTACGTGGACGTGGTGTATCAAAAGTTCATAAGGTTAAAGCTTTATAATGAAAATATACAAATAACTCTTAGGCAATTGTGATTTCTGTTTCGTGAGTGTTAGATGAACCACGGTCATCTTTTGTATTCTTGATATATAAATTTGAAAAAGAAAAAAAAAAGGATAACTATAAAGATTAAGTTATTACATGGGAAAAAAAAAAGTTATTACATGGACATTCTCAAACAGCTGTATACTTATGATGAATGATCAGGAGGGTTTGTAAGGCTATAGCCAGAATATTAGCGGTGGCGCTAGACTTGGATGCGGATTACTTTGATACACCAGAAATGCTTGAAAACCCTATTGCTAATTTACGATTGCTTCATTATGAAGGTGAGCTATATAATATTTTTCTTAATTAAGCTTTGTATGTCAAAGGCTAGACTCACTTACCCAATTGTATTCTTTCTTTTTGTTACGTTTTAGGGAAGTCTGATCCCTCGAAAGGAATATATGCATGTGGAGCACATACTGATTATGGAATGATGACTCTCTTAGCAACAGATGGTGTGATGGGGCTCCAGGTATTGATCACTTAATTTTAGAATCACAATTTTTTTTGTTATATATACAACACTTTTGATATTGCGACCCGGTCAGTTATGGGAAATGATTTTTTTTTATGGCAGATATGCAGGGATGAGAGTATGAAGCCTCAGAAGTGGGAATATGTACCATCAATTAAAGGGTATAACGAAAATTGTTCGTTTCTAGGTTAATTTTTAATGTAATATCAAAATTTTGTTTAGCTATCTTATTGATTATTGTTTTTTTTCTACAGGGCATTTATGGTGAATCTTGGTGATATGATGGAGCGTTGGAGCAATGGCTTTTTCAAGTAATTTTTTTTTTCGATAATCTTTATCAACAAAAAAAAAGTTACTTTTCCTAATGCTTCACTTAATTATGTTCTCTTTATATCATCTGCATTGTGATTTGCAAGTACAGATTTTTAGTCCGCATTTTTCTCACATTGTATTTTATACCATACAGATCCTTATTGCATCGGGTTTTGGGAAATGGTCAAGAAAGATTTTCCGTAAGTTTGTGTTACTAATCCCTAGTTGCGCCTTTCTTTATATACTGTTGGCATAATGGCATTGCATCGATTTTATTTCTCATTGCAGATTGCGTTCTTCGTGGAACCGAATCATGACTGTCTGGTGGAGTGTCTTCCTACCTGCAAGTCTGAAAGCAACCTTCCCAAGTAAGTCTTTAGCTTTGTTACATGAAAAACCTTCGACAAGTAAAAGTGTCCTAATGAATAGATATCCAGTGATCAAATGTTCAACGTATCTCAGCCAACGTTACAAGAAAACACATGCAGACTTGAGCATCTACGAAAAACAGACCTAAGTTATTTTTTTTGCTTTAATCAAATTTCCATTTCCTTCAACAAAATATTTTTTTTTCTTCGCTAATTTCATTATAACTAAAAACTTAATTATAAAATTAATTTCTCTTAATTAAAACAAGAGAAAAAATGAAAATAAAAACTGGAAAACGTATAACTTGTATATATATCTTGTAGAATAAAATGGAACAAAAAAACGCTTGTTGATAGATATATATACTTGAGTCATAAAAAAAAAAAAATTGGGTCTTCAACACATAGCATAAAACCATAAATCAATTACATTTGATGTTTCGATAACAAAAAAAAAACAAAAACAAAAATTACGTTTGATGTGATACATTTCATGTATATGTCTACGTACAAATTGCATAGATACAATACAAGAGAGATACAGGCATACAGCTATAGAAATCAAAGTCAACCAAATCATTGAGTATTTTGCAGAAATAAGCTAAATATTAGTACTTTCTAATAGTTAGATGCAAGACATCAATCAAAGTACTAGAAAAAATACTCAATCGAGTCAAGATCTACTACTAAATTAATATAAAAAGACTCAACATTAATTCACACCCAATGGCGGACCCATTAGGGCTGGGCATATTTCCCAAACCGAACTGAACCAAACCGAACCAAACCGAATAACGTTATTTGGTTTGGTTTCGGATAACCCAAATAACCCAAACAGACACATTATTAAATTTATTTGGTTTTTGATTCGGTTCGGTTTATTAACCGAATACCAAATTAACTGATTGGGTAATCAAATTAAAACCCAACCATATAAGGTATGTCTACATACCATATAATTTGCTATTACGAAAACCAAGTTATTTTACATTGGTTTTTTTTTTTGGAGTGAATATGTAAGTTGAAACTCTTAAACCATGATGCCTTCTTTGAAAAATATGAAAAAGAATATTTTTGATCTTTCATTGTTAAGTAACGCATAATTAGCACTTGAAACTAAATTAATATATAACTGAATTGTTTAGCCAAAGTATAGTAGTTTATCATGTGAATTTTTATACTTGGGAAAAGTATCTTAGTGTCATGTGTTGCTCTCTCTTCGAACGTGAGTTGAATCACTAAGCCATTGATTTTTTTATTTTTTTTTTGTCGAGTTGGAAGTGAAAAACAAAGGCAAAACTATGATTTTGGAGATGATGAGACGCAAGCCGTGTGGGAGAAATGCTCAAACGATGGGACCGAGCAGCAAGTGGCTAGGTTGATGGAAGAAAACGTTGGAGCAGCGATGCAGCTTTTGCAATCAAAGGCTCTTTGCATAATGCTGATCTCATTGGCAATGGCAATTTACCATTCTCAGCCACCAGACATATCTTCTTCAGTCGTCAAACCAGAGATGAATCCTCCACCGTAGATCTTACATCCAACGGTCCTCGGCTTTTTGCTCGTTTTTTCCCCCACTACTACCACTTTTGTGACTGATAAAAGGTAAAAAAACACTTTGAAGATGGAACCAAAGTAGGATTACACAATGGATGATTGGTGTCTATTTGGTGTGAAGCTTTCATAAATTCTCAAGTTTTTATTATTGTTGTATAGTTTCTCAGAAGGAAGTTGCTCCAAAGGCAGGGATTTTGAAGTTGATCTCAAGTCCCATCACCTACTACGAATATTGTTTTTTTTCTTAGTTTTGTCCATTTAGTATTAAAAAATTGTTCGCTATGCGATATGATGGACAGAAAATAGATTATGTTTTTATTTAGAAGCGAACAAATGTTCAATATGGGATGGACGAGTTTAATTCATTGTTTCCATGCTGATTTCACTGATACTATCGATTGTAACCTCTTTGTAATTCAATTAATTTTATTATTTTATACACAATTCAAGAAGCCAAATTGGCGTAGTTTTTTTTTTTACACAATGTCCACGACTAGTTGTCCACAAAAACATGTCCATAACACACTGTCCAAATTGGACTTACAAATCTGTTTTCTCTAGTCGTATAGTTTTAAATTTGAAAAATCGTAATTTAGGTTTGGGATATCAAGTATACACAATTCTACGTCTCCAAAGTCATACAACAAACTTCTCAAACGTCCACAAGGTCATACAACAACCTGTATATCATTATAACAAATTTAGAGTCAAGTATATGTCCATCCCACAACAAACATATGTTCGAGATACTAAATGGAACACAACTAAGGAAGAACCAAAATCAAAAAGTCAAGATATTTGAAGATCAGTGTGTAACATCAATAACAAACAAAACGAATTTGTTATAATGATTTCCAAGTTGATCACTAGGTCGATACTAGTTACTCCATCCAAATAAACATTGTCAAAATATACATTGTCCACAGAACACCGTCCATAATACAATGTCCACAGATTTTATTGATTCTTATTGGTTTGGTTTTTTTCTTTATTTGTCCGTCTCCATGTGTATGATCTAAAATGGACAGAAACTATATGTCAAATACACGAACATATCCATGTGGTCGATTCATATTGCAGAAACTATGCTATAATAGGAGTGAATTACATTACTAATTGTCCACAGAACGCCGTCCATAATACAATATCCATTACAAATTGTCCAAATAAACATGTCCATAAAGCAAAATATTTTTACGATTGTTCCTAAACTATTATGCCCTCTTTCGACGAAATTAAGTTGGTATGAGTTTGATGGGCATTTGACTACTTATCCATGTGGACATGTCCATTACTAGCCAAACCTAACCACAATATATCTTCTTCTGTATACGTGGACCCATCCATATGTATCCAGTAATGGACGTATTCTTCCGTAGTGAAAGTATTCAAATCATAGAGGTAGCAAGCCCACCGATGGCCCCTGCAGTCTGGAATTTGAAACGAGAGCAACATATTGTTCCTATTCACTCTCAAATGCAAGGTGTATGCAAGAAACAGTTCAACGATCTAAAACCTAATTGTTGCTTATTGTATACCATTCATTTACTGATATGATCATTTAGCGATAGCAGCGAGACTAATCAAATACTCTTTCAATGGGAAAAACTAAAGATGAAGAAAATCCCATTTAGTGATAGCAGCGAGACTAACCAACACGCATCACATTTTGGAAATATTGAGCTTCACATATATCCACATATGTCCAAAATCATGTGTCCACAATACTACGTCCACAAGGTCATACAACAAACTTCTAAAACGTCCATAAGGTCATAAAACATAATACAACAACCTGGAAATCATTATAACAAATTTATAGTCAATGACATGTCCATCCCACAGCAAACATATGTTCGATACTATCGAGAACACAACTAAGGAAGAACCAAAATCAAAAAGTCATCTTTCAATTGAAACTAGTCAGTCATGACTCAGAATTGAACAGAGTATATGGCTTGTCTTTGCAAGTTCTGATGCATATTCATCCAGGTCTATGAAATTGGTGAGGATGGTAACTTGAAAGAGCTTGAGCTTCCTGGTTTTCAATACCTTGGAGGTCCGCTTAGAGAATTGAGATGGAAGGAGAGAAACATTTTGCAGCACTTAATCGATCTGTTATGCATTGTTGTTTATCATGAATTGTATTTTTTTTTTTTTTGCCATCAATTGTGTATCATGAACCGTATATGTAGTAGAATCATGGCACAAACACAAACAAAAAGAAGATGAGAAACAAATAATGAAATGGAAAAGGTAAATTGTGTAATAATGCACATCTAGCGGCATTAAAGAGGTTGACCTACTTGATAGATTATTTGTTAATTATTGTGGCTGCTCCTAGACAATCATAAAGAGGCTTTGGTAGTACTAGTAAATTGAAAAGGTATCAAGCAACACATATAATTGTCGATTGGAGCGGAAAGACATAAAATTTGAAACAATGTTTGCAACATGTTTATGGTTTAGGGTTTAGGGATTAGGTTTAGCTTCGCAGTCCGTTCCTGCATATTCTGGTTTTTAAAAAAATCCAGGGGAAAGCCAAGCAGACACTATCATTATCACAAGAAGAGATGATAAACCCCAACCCATTGTGGATTTTACCCCTGGATTGCTTCTGGATTCAAAGATTTTTGGATTTTGCTTACCTTTATTCAATAATTTAGAGCCAGAAGATTCAGAGCAGATACCAAAATCAGACTTTAACTTCTTAAATAACGCAAACTCCGAGGTCCTGGCATCAAGCACTGCAAATCATAATCAAATTCAACATTCTAAATCTGAGCTTTATTCGGGATTACATATGAATCTAGGCGAGACACGATCCAATGTGGGAAGCACGACCCTTACGAGGACTGTGATAAGATGAAGCCAGAAGTGCTGGTTTAGGGGGACTATTTCTCATCTTTTTGATTTGTTGGTTTAGGCAGTAAGGAAATTGTAAAAGAGTGTGAAGAAATTTTCAAAACGAAATATATCGTGTATCCATTTTTACCAGCGTACAAATGTTCAATATGTAATGGACAGTATACAAATGTTTTGATTCTAGACCGCCGTCAGATCCGGCGATATTCGATTTTTTTTTTGTTCCACCTGCGATGGTCATTAACTACCAAGCATCACCATTTTTCCTGACATGGACCTGTCCATGTGTACTTAATGCGATTAATTTAAATATGGACGTATCCACGTGTACATACGTGGTCCTTTTTTATCCCAAAGAATCAGCAATTGGAATCATCTATGCCTTTCTTCACTTTCCAATTTATTATGGCCCTGCTTCACATAACATTGTCCGTAATTCATTAAAATTCAAGTGTAGCAATAGGGGTCTACATATCTACGTATCCATGTGGTCGATTCATATTGCAGTGACTATGCTATAATACGAGTGAATTACATTACAAGTTGTCCACAGAACATTGTTCGTAATTCATCGTCCATTACAAATTGTCCACCTAAAACT
Source organism: Eutrema heterophyllum (assembly GCA_002933915.1). Taxonomy (NCBI): domain Eukaryota; kingdom Viridiplantae; phylum Streptophyta; class Magnoliopsida; order Brassicales; family Brassicaceae; genus Eutrema; species Eutrema heterophyllum. Next base: position 13,687 of record PKMM01022803.1, on the reverse strand, counting down.
TTGTCCACACTCCATAGTCCACAATTATTTGTCCATGCTAATTAGGACAATATACTTTGTCCACGCTACTTGTCCAAAGTATCATAGACACAATACAATCTTTCATTCTCTCTCACGGTCTTTCAAATTGAGATATGATGAAACAAAGTTTTTACAAATTGAGCAATCATGAAACTAAGTCTTTTTTTTTTTTTAATTTTACTATTTAAAAATTTTTATTTAATTTTTTCATTTTTTTTTTAATTTCTCTTTTCTTATTTAATAATTTTCTACTTATTTTTTTTATCTTTTAATCCTTCTTTATAATTTCTCTTTTATTTAATTATATTTTTTCACATCACTTTTTTGAAAAAACTTCTTTCTTATTTTATTAATTAATTTTAATTATTTTAATTTTTAAATCCATTTTATTTCTCTTTAATCTTAAATTACATTACATCTTTTTTTCTTAATATTTCATATATTCTTTTCTTTATATTTTTTTTTCTTTTTATATATTTTTTTCATCTTTATTTTTTTTTTTTCTTTCCATTTCTTTTTCACAAATAGAAAAACCTAAAAAGAATTGTTATAGCTTAATAAGTTTCTTGCATTCTTAGTGCTTCAATCTTAACCCCTTATGGATTGACATCTCAAGTGCTACAATGACATGTGTACACTTAGAAAATTAAAAACAAAAATATCATGTATCAATTTGGCGTCGTTGCCATTGGGGTTTAGTATTGATCATTAGGATTTTGATTCTTTTTTGAGACTATAGTTTTTTATTTTCTTTTGTTGTTAATCTTTTTTCTCTTTTCTTGTGATCTTGATCTCTTAGGTCACTAGGAGTAAAGGAGACATGCAAGAAGAGAAGGAGTAAGAGGATACAACTGTCAAGCTAGTGACGTTAAACGCGCCATTGGGGACTCTCCCAATCCTATCCCTCGTCAATGCTAGAGATATAAAACAAGCAATCCTATCCTTTACTTCTTGTTTTTATGCTTTTTATTTTTTGATAAATTTTGTTTTCATGTTTTTGTAGGAGCAATAACGGTGAATAACTGGGACGGATGGAATGGTCCAAGTCCGTGAGCTTCACGCACAATGCTTCCTCCTCGTGAATCCACTCCACTCCAAGGTACCACTAACTTTTCCCTTTGTATATACCATTTCGTTTTTGTTTTTGTTTGTGTTTGTTTTACTCTCTCTTTGGCTCAATTCACACCGAGACGGTGTGATTTAAGTCTGGGGGAGAGGTTTTTGTGTTTTGACATTGTGTATTTTGTCTTATTTTTATTTTCTTGAGTCATTGCATTGTATATTTTCAATTGCATAAAAAAAAAACAAAAACAAATCATCATGTAGTTTGCATTAGTCCATGTGCATTCTAGACTTGACTTGATCACTCATTTCTAGATCATATAGGTTGCATTCATGTGCATGGGAGTTCATGAAACGTGTATGATAAGCTTTCATTGTGATGCCCTCAATAATGGTTTTACATTGCGTGAATGATTTTAAAAGGCTTGTAAACTTCGTACTTTGATCTCTCCGCTTGAAATCCATTATCTTTTTTATGCTTGCTAGATTTGATATCAACTCCATCTTTATTAGGCGAAAATAAAATTTAATTATCTCGCTTATGGGCTTTAGATCTTAATCATGGTTTTACATGAACATTCGAGTTATCTTATCCTTTTGTGACACACTTGTTAACTCGAATGGCCATCTTCCTTTTTAGGATGGTTCCACACCCAAAACCTTTCATTTTAAACCCATGTGCTAATTGTTGAGTGAGGTCTTTTCTATCCGCTTTCATGTATAAAATCTTTCGAGATAGAAACGACAAGCTCTTTCTTCCATTGGATAGGGTTTTGCAAGGGTTATTGGTCAGGATTGGTGGGATTGGTTTGAGAATGAGAAATGAGAAATGGAATAATTTTTTTTTTTTTTAGCAAAAACCATGTTGTGAAAAGAGGATTCTAGGGAATGGAGAATTAAATGAGAAAAAAATAACTCTTGTGAAAAATCTCAAATGAGGAATAAAAGAAAAGAAAACAAGAGATAAGAAAGATATTCCCTAGTAACTAAGGTGTGGAAAGGGTTGTGGTTTGATGTGATTGGCGGGTTGAGCTTAAACTTTTGTGGTTAAGAAGAGTTTTGAAAGAAAAAGAAAATTGCTTGTCAAGTTCGGGAATTAGATGAAAAGCTTTAGGGTGGATAGAACATTGGAAGAACATCTTGTATGCATAAATTGTTTCCCATTCTCTATTGCTTTTGTATAATGACTTGTGTTTGATTTTGAGAGTAGCCACAACTACATGAACCGTCTCTTACACATTAAAACCTTTTTCTACTGAGCCAAATGAAATGGATCAATTGCCCATATGCGAGAGTACACGCTTGAACTAAAATGAATGTAGGGAGTTGATTGATAAGAAAGCTTGCGGACACTTGTTTTGGATCTAGAGTAAAAAAAAAATAGGAGTTGCGATAAGTCTAGAGAAGTTAGAGTCATATTGAGATACATTTTAGCAATGTCTTGGTATTATGTTGGGCTATTCCATCGAATGCTTACTAAGATCTTTTGGTTTTGAGTTCCCACTTTCAAACCTCTCTTTCGATTTGTCTTTTCTTGTTTGCTTGAGGACAAGTAAAAGGCAAGTCCGAGGGAGTTGATAACACCATATTTTACATGTTTTTAGGGCTTTATTTTCATAAGTTTTTAATCTCACTTTGTATAGTTTTGAGATATTTTCATGCATTTAGGTCTTTTTCTCCTTGTCATGCATTTTAGAGTCATATGTGTGTGTTTCTTTACATTTGCATTGCATTTTTAATCTTTTTAAGTACATTTGGAGTTTATGGAGGTATTGAGGAGCTTGGAGTAAGATCATGGAGCAAAAGGGACCAATTTGGAGCAAGTGCTAAGCCCAAAAATCAAGGAAAATGCAGAGGTCATCCAAAGTTCTTTAAAGATCGACTTATATGAAGGGTTTCCATGTAGATTTAGCTTCGGGAATCTTCATTAAAGTCGTAGATAATTGAGTTACCTTTCGTTTGGAGGTGGTTTCAAGTCATTCGGAGTATCGTTTCAAAAGATACGTCAAATTTAGTGAGCATACGTCCGTCTGGCGCGTAGACAGAAGTCATTTCGGGATGGTGCATCGGGGAGAGGCAAACCGACGTGGACTCCCAGAAAATCACAGGAGAATCCTCAGGGTAGTGCATCGGGGTGAGGCATACCGATGCAACCTTTCCCGTCACCCAAAACATCGCACATCGGTGTGCAGTATACCGATGCAGCATACCGATGTGACTTCTGTTTTTTCAGTTTTCTATAAATACCCCTCTTATATTGTAAAAAAACCTAAGTTTTCTTCTTGTAACATTGGGGACTCGACCCAAACTCTCTCTTTTGAGGGATTTTGATTGTTCTTCATACAAATGTCATTATAGAGAAGATTTCTTCACTCTTTTATATTATGTTTATTTGATTTTTGTTCTTCATTTCTATGTCTTTTTCTCTTGTGTTCTTCATGTTTTTGTGAGTTGACTTTTTGTTGGATTTTGGATTTTGCTTGATTTGGATGGTTTGATGGTTGATTGTTGATATTTAGGACTAGATAAACATTTGTTCTCATGTTAGGAAGGATCTTAATGCTAGAATCGAATTGACAACTCATTTCTAGAACTTAAGACATTTCTCGCCTGGAAGGTGTTCGATGAAATGGCTAGAAAATTTCCAAGCATGCAATTCAATTCTTAGCCAATGGAAATTGATGATTAAGGTGAATTGTTGACTTGTATGGACTAATGCTTAATGATTATGGATCATTTAGTTGCGAATGAAAGTTCTTGATAATTAGATGATTTGTAAATGGATTAGTATCATAGGAGTAAACTAATCTACCTGTGTGATCCATGTCATAAGAATGAATGTGTATTGAATGTCTATGCATCATTAGTCAATTGTCTTGATGGTTAGATAATGGTTATTTAGGATGATATTGGATGAGTCTTTCACTTAGGTTGGTTCTTAATGCTAGATTAGACATGATAAATCGAAACCTAGTACTACGCCTTTGATTAGTTAGATTTTTGGTCTCATTCCATGCATTAAGGATAGATTCGAGTAAGCGGTGTTAGTACTAGATTTGGTTGTCATTCCTTTCTAGATCTTAGGCAATTCACTCCTTATCCGAGTTTAAATGAATTGCTTGACCCGGACTTTTTGTGAGCTATGCATATCCTAGCCAACAGAAGTTGATGTTTAAAGTGTTTAATGAACAATTGGAATTGTTTCTTTAATGCTTGTTGATTACTTAATCACAAATGGAAATATGTTCTTGATCAAGTAATTAACAAAGTGATTAGTGTCATGGAAATGGATTGGTCATATTTGTGAATTCCATGCTCTAAGATAATGATTAATGCTTCCAAATGATTCATTGTTTGATTGTTACCCATCTCATTGATAGCTTAGTTCATGATCCAACATTTTAGTCTTGTGTTTTGTTTTTCTTCTTACATTTGTTTTCTTTTTCATAAACAGAAAAACCCAAAAAAAATTGTTCTAGCTTAAGAAGTTTCTTGCATTCTTAGTGTTTCAATCTTAACCCTTTATGGATTGATATCTAAAATGCTACAATGACATTAGTACACTTGAAAAATTGAAAACGAAAATATCCCGTATCAATTAACATGCCCTAAATGCTTCAAAACCGCCTGCACAATAACCGGAATTTTATACAAATAAAGAAACTTACACACCCACTTCAATCTTGTCTGTAATTATAACGTAATCCATAGCCAAAACCAATGCAAAAAGGCAAAATCGATGCCAAAACAAGCAAAGTTCCATACTTTTTACATAAAAATAACCATTTCCTACGTCAACAAATAATCACCAATCCTAGCTGCCCCAAGACTATAAATTAACCATCAAAGATTCCTCCTTTATTGAAATCACACAATCAATTTTCTAGATTTTTATCAGTAAACCAACCAGACATTAATCTAAGAAAAGGCATCTCGAGTGAAATACCCAGAACACAGAAAATCTACAAAAAAAAGGCGAAATAAAAGAAGAAAAAGAAACACACTTACTGTTGCCTCGCGACTTGCTCTCTGAGCTTCGCAGCTTGCTTTCTTATGGCTTCCATAGCTGAATCAAACAAAACTCAAAAGACCCAAATAAACACTCGGACTCTTTTGTTTTCTTTTGGTTCCTTCTCGTAGCGAAAGTCGGTTTCTTCAGTCCATGATATCTTATCCACCTGCCACGATAGATCCAGAGATCGTGGCTAAGAGCCAAGCTGGTGGCGATGTCTTGGTGATGTCGGAGAATCGTCGGGGGCGAAGAGGAAGGCGAGAGTCCATCGGAGATGGATGGAGTCGTCAGTGTTTTGGAGCGATTAACCTTGCTTGTGAACAGCACCGGCTCCACCAAGACGGCTCATGCTCAAGACCTGCCATAGTTGACCAGAGAATAAAGCTTATGAAAGAAAAGTATTATTAAAGCCCATCATTGCATGGTATTCTTCAATGTTCTTATTAGATTTATCACCATTGTCCTAAACCGTAATGATTCTCCATAGGAAGAAGGAAGTAAAAAGTGAAAGAGACTAATGCCAAAAAACCACAAAAATCATGTGCTCTTTGACTACTCTCTATTGCCAGATTAAACAATTATAACCTTTTATTCAGATTGGAATTTTAGTTGAACAGTGTAGGTAGTGGTGGGGACCAAGGATTTATACCACCAAATCCTTCTGGGGATATTAAATAATCTCTCTACAAACTTTAAAAGATTAACATTTTTAAGATCTCTTACCTTATGAATAGATTAGAGAGGTGTCAATAAGAGCCAGAGAATAGAAACTGAAGAATGACTGATTGTATACCTTAACTTGGAGCCTGAGAAACTTTACATAATCGACAATCTCATCAATCATGGCAGCCCTATCTGTCTGCAAAGGAATAGAAAACGAAACAGAAGTCTTTATTATCTTAATTTTGTGTATACTGCAGTTTCTATATGCCAATTACAAAGTTTTTCTCTCACTGAGAACACCAGTTCTCTGACTTGCTTGAGCTCTCTCTCTCTGTGACATGAGGATCGAACCTAGAAATATTTAAACAGCTGAAGCACCAGACAAAAAAATACCAACCTTGTTGACAGTAGGTACGAGTTCCTGTAACGCCCTGATCCGTTCAGCTATTCTTTCCCTACGCAGCTATTGCAATGCAAATATATTCATGTTAGGTCTCAGAACACCGTCCATGAACAAAGGCCAAAAAATCTGATCAAGCTTAGACGCTAGTCCCATATTATAAGTTAGGTACAATTTCAGAAGACAAACTGAACAAAAAAGGCATTATTATAGTTTCCACTCGCCAATATCAACACCTTATTCTAAACTCTAACCTAAGCAGAAGAAAACTTAGTCTCTTTCTCACAAGTTTAGGGTAATACAATCGAAGAAGCCATCAACTAGTGAAGCGAGATATGAACACAAATAACAGTTGCATATTCTTAAGAATCAACCATCAGTAAACATAGTCGACTAAATTATAAAGTAACTATCTTTTTTCACAAGAAATGACACATTAAGGCCCCATAGATTCTTCAGCTTACTAGATAAATTTCAGTTGTTAGATAAAACAAGAGCCCACAGAATGCTGAAGAGAAGAAACCAGGCAGCGACTACAAGACAAACAAACTCAATTAAACTAAGAAATAACATCGATCCCGGCATTAATTTCTACCGAATCGACAGTTGCCAGAATAAAAACGCGAACGAGGAAGAACCTGATAAACCCCATCTTCATCGACGAAGTGAACGATACTCCCGCCGGTTCCGCCTTCATCGACGCCATACTTATCTAACGGAAGCTGGATCTGCTCCGCCCTTTGATACGTTCCTGATGGATCGTAACTCAATCGAACAGAAAAGGGAGAAAGATCAGAAGAAGAGTGAGAAAAGAGGAAGAAAGAACTGTGATAATTTCATATGATAATCGATAAAAATGAGATCGTAGCTACATAAAGTTTACTTATACTACTAAAAGGAGAAGAAGGCCTAATAACATTGGCCAAATATAAAATGCTTCATATCCTTACGAGGCCCATCTTAGCCCAAGCCATTATTCCCGTAAGCCCATGATAGGATCATAACATTACCGGCCCCTTAAAAGCCACCTTTGTCCTCAAGGTGGAAGCCCACTGCTAGTCCAAAAGCCTGTTGTATCTCCCGTAGAATACCCAGCTTGCAATAAGATCCTTGACCTGCTGAAAGTTCTGGTGGTCTTAGCGAGTGAAATTTTTCCGACGTAAATATTATAACCTGATCCTCAGCAAGCCGGGCAGCCTTAGCTCCTTTCGTTGTATCTTTCTCCCAAGTGATAGGAATCAAACAACTTCCCACCAATTCCCCCCTATCGTCGATGAACATGGTGAAGTTGCAAGGAACGTTGATCATACATGGGATGTCTACTCTATTCTGGACAGTGGTCTTAAGTTGTTTCAAGTTCCCTTCAAAGACACGTGAACTCTCTTCTGTCAGAATCTGATACCTGCGTGGCATAGATTTATAACCAGCATCTTCCTTGGCTTCTTTAGAAACGATCCAGAATTGTTCCCACACATGATTCTTCTAGAATTGAATACGTAGATTAAGGATGTATAAAAGCACTTCTTTTATTAGCTTTAGAAACCGACTCAAAACTAAAACTCCTTAATCTCTCTCTCAAAACTCATAAGTTATGTCACACCTTGACATCTCTTTATATAGAGAAAGACTTGATAANTGGACAGTGGTCTTAAGTTGTTTCAAGTTCCCTTCAAAGACACGTGAACTCTCTTCTGTCAGAATCTGATACCTGCGTGGCATAGATTTATAACCAGCATCTTCCTTGGCTTCTTTAGAGACGATCCAGAATTGTTCCCACACATGATTCTTCTAGAATTGAATACGTAGATTAAGGATGTATAAAAGCACTTCTTTTATTATCTTTAGAAACCGACTCAAAACTAAAGCTCCTTAATCTCTCTCTCAAAACTCATAAGTTATGTCACACCTTGACATCTCTTTATATAGAGAAAAGACTTGATAACTTCAAATCCTATTACACTTATATTTAGATATCTCCTAAATATTCTCTCTTATCCTAATCCCTTTAATAACCATAACTCGGTAGGATTAGGATAACTTAAATCTTAAGCTATATTCAAGCTTATTCCAACATTCTCTCCCTTAAACTTGGAATCATCTTTTGACGAATCTTGAACACCAATGAGTTCCCTCATTTCTTTGAACTTGATTCTTCCAAGTGGCTTAGTTAAGATATCAGCCTTTTGTTCGTTTCCGGGAACATGTTCTACTTCAACTTGATCATTCTCAACACACTCTTGTATGAAATGATACCTTCGATGGATGTGTTTGCTTCGCCCATGGAATACTGGATTTTTTGTAAGTGCGATTGCGGATTTATTATCAATATGAATGGTCACCTTTTCGCATGTTGTTCCAATGACTTCAGCAAAGAGTTCTTGGAGCCAAATAGCTTGTTTACCTGCCTTAGTAGCTGCCATGAACTCTGCTTCACAAGAAGACAACGCCACAACTTCTTGTTTTTGTGAACACAACGTGACCGGACAATCATTAAGATAGAAGATGTGACATGTAGTACTCCTTCCATCATCCGAATCCACATTATGGCTACTATCACTATAGCCTACCAAACCTGATTTGGTTCTTCGCTTGAAGTAAAGACCTTGAGAAGGTGTTCCTCGAAGATACCTTAAGATTTGTTTTAGCGCAGGTCCATGTGATTCTCTTGGTTCTTGCATGTATCTGCTCAACACACCAACACAGAAACTAAGATCTGGCCGAGTATGAAGTAAGTATCTAAGGCACCCAATATTCCTCCAATAATCTTGTTCGTTGATGCGCTTCTCATCTTGTGCTTTAGAAAGCTTCAAACCAAAAACCATTGGTATATAAACCGCATTGCACTCACTCATTCCAGCTTCTTCTAGAATTTTCTTTGCATATCTCTCTTGCTTTAACACGATCCCATCTTCCTTTTGAGAAACTTCAAGGCCAAGATAGTAGGTGAGCCTTCCAGGATCACTCATTTCAAATTTAGCCGCCATACCTCTCTTGAAATCAAGTATTAGATCCAAGCTAGACCATGTGACAAGTAAATCATCCACATAAACTGCCACAATAAGAAGACGCTCCTCCTCTTGTTTTCGGTATACGGAGGGTTCCTTGGAACACTTCACAAAGTTTAGTTCCATGAGAATTTTATTTAACTTAGTGTTCCAGGCCCGAGGTGCTTGTCTTAGTTCATAGAGAGCTTTGTGTAGCTTGTACACTTTCTCTTCACTTCCGATGTTTATAAATCCCTCAGGCTGAGTAACATAAACATCTTCTTTTAATTCTCCATGTAGAAACGCAGTTTTCACGTCTAGATGATGCACCTCCCAGCCGTTTGAAGCTGCTAAAGCAATAATGAAACGGATTGTTTCAATACGAGCTACCGGAGTAAATACCTCATCAAAGTCTATGTCGTGCCTTTGTACATAGCCCTTTGCGACCAGCCTTGCTTTGTATTTATTTATGCTACCATCAGAGTTATATTTTATTTTGAAAACCCACTTCAATCCGATCGATTTGGCTCCAATAGGAAGATCGACTAGACTCCATGTCTTGTTCTTTGTTATCGACATGATTTCCTCTTCACAAGCATCTCTCCATTCTTTCGACTTGCTTGCCTCTTTAAAGTCCCATGGTTCTTCATTAATTACTAACAAGAGATGTTCACCTTCGATTTCTGCTAATAGGATATAATCGTTCAAGTAGCTTGGTTTTGTTCCTTGTCTTGTTGATCTTCTGAGCACCGACTGGGATTGCTCTTGTTCCATATTTCCTGTTTCAGGAAAAACATCTTCTTCATTGATTATGTCTCCAATATTGTCTTGATTTCATATATATTTCATTGAAATACCATATTTCCTGTTTCAACTATCGAACCTGATATCTCTGATATCTTTTCCTTAGTGTTCTCAGATTTTAGCATTCCCTCAACAGCCAAGCATTTGATAGTAGATGTTTTGCGGCTGTGCCCAAGGAAAAATTTCTCTCCGCATCGACAATACAATGATCTATCTAGACGACCTCCTATATTTCGATCACTCTCCATTTTTCCTACATATTCCAGTGATGAATACAGTCCGTTACCTTTCCTTGGAGAGCTCACCTTGTCCCCAAGGTGGTGGCTAACCTCCTTTGAATTGTTGGGATTACACAGATCGTAGTTCTCCTTGGTTAGTTGCAACCCCGCGCCTTCTCCAGCAATAGTGACCCAACCTGTATCACGATAGAAGGATAAAGTCTTCTCCTTCCAGTTTATCCACGTTTCCTCAAGTTTTGCGAGCCACTTATACCCCAAAATCAAGTCAACACCAGGCTGGTTCAAGGCAAGCAGATGATAATCTTCAACAATTTCAATGTTCTGAACCAACAATATGATTCCTAGACAAGTACCTTTGCTCTTGCGGCGCATGCCCTGTCCCAATAAAACTGAAGTCTTGTCTTAAACTTCAACTGGTAGCTTCATAAAGGAAACCAATTCTTCGAATATATAGTTACTTGTTGCTCCCAAGTCAATAAGAACAACCACCTTATGTTGTAGAATAGTACCACAAACCTTGAACCTCTTATCGCTGATCAAACCTGTCATTAAAGAGTTCTCAATTAGCTTGTTCACTTTGTGTACTGTACACCCCTTGATTTTCCAGTCAAACTCTTATACAGTACCACACGAAAGCAAATAATGTATATGATATATCATGGTTTTTACCCCTTTTAAGCCATGATATAAGTCCGTTTTATAGAGTCTTTCTACTATTTTGTAGTGTTTTAGAGT
>PKMM01022747.1:508993-633409 GCA_002933915.1 Eutrema heterophyllum | reverse complement strand
GGTAAGTAATACTAATTTAAGTGGAAAACACCCAAAGTAAAACTATTTGAAACTTTCGTACAACTACTATATTCTGTATAACTACGTCTAAATGTTTGGCGCTAAACCCAAAAATTCCCCAAACTTTTGGCGCCCAATACTCATTTCACTTCTCTCCCTCTCGAAATTTTTGGAATTATCTACTTTTATTTCTTTTTCCTCTCTCTCTCTCATTTCACTTCTCTCCCACTCATCCACGATTTCTCTCTCTTTCACTTCTCTCCCTCTCGAGACTCATTCCCGATTCTTCTCTTTTTCATTACTCTAAAACTCTTGATTATGGACCCGAGCTATAGCGACGACAAGAGAACCAAGAGGCGAATCGACAGGCTTTATTTCATAGCCGACGGTGACTATGGCATTCCGAAAAGTTGTCTATGTGGTGGACGAATCATCCATGAGACCTCTCAAGGGATGATATACTTCACCTGCAATGTGTATGAGGTATAGTTTCTAAATTTCGTTTTAGGGTTTACTATTTATAATTTCTGGGTTTATGATAGATAAAACCAGTACGATTCTGTCTTTATGTGTAGAATGATGGCTACCACATTCGGAAAAAATGGGTTGAGGCTTTCGAAGAAGAGGTGGCTATGTTAAAGAAAGAGGTTCGAAGCATGCTAAACCATGAATTCCATATCAAGCAAATGCGTATGGAGCTTAACAACAATACTGAAAAGATTGCAAAGCTGAAGAAATTATTGGCGGATGTTGTGGGTCGAAATGTTTAGCTTATCTTTGTTTTCCAAGACATTTCTATATTCTCCTAATGTTTTGTAAGACTATCCAATGGGGGCAACACCTGTTGTTTTATGTCTTTGTTTTGTTTTGTAAGACATTTCTATATTCTCCTAGTATTACCAGTTGCACTAATGTTTTCAAATAGTTATACCTAGTATTACCAGTTGCACTAATGTTATCAAATAATTATACTTAGTATTACCAGTTGCACGAAATCGAATACCCAAAACAAACAACATAGTTTTACGCAGTCATACCAGTTGTACGAAATAAAATACAAAAACAAACTTAGTTTTACTTAGTAATACTAGTTGCACGAAATCGAATACCCAAAACAAAAACATAGTTCTACGGAGTCATACCAGTTGTACGAAATAAAATACAAAAACAAACAAAGATTTAGTCTTCTACTCTTCATATCTTCTTGACCTTGTCATCCGCTTCCTCTTTCCAGCAGCCTGCAATCAAATACAGTTATACTTTAGTATTACCAACTAAACCCAGAGTTTAATAATACAAGATGGTTACCTTTGACGTCTCTCCTTCTCCTACTTGCTCATTCACAAAAGATTCCAACAGTTGGACTCTTTCGGCCAATCCACCAACCTTGCCCTCAATTACATTCAACCGTTCTCCCATATCTGCTTTCATAATGTTTAACAGCTCCACCAATTCAGTTACAGGCGTGTTTACCGGGCTTTCATTGGCGGTATTCTCATTTAAAGGCAGGTTTGGTGGTCCTAATCGGGAAGCCACATCTTGGTTGCATAACTCTTCAAACAGTACGGTATATCCTTGGCGAAGACGCTACATCCAACCGTTAACAACCATATCATGCTTATCATCGTCGTCATCTTTTTCTGTGATTCGAGCCAGAAGAGAATATTCTTCATCTCTAGCTACCACGATACTTTCAATGTCCTGTGAATGTAAACAATGAATATAAACATTTACAGGAACAATGTAAACATATGTAAAGGATAACTAACCGTGGTTTCACCAAGTTCTGCATTTATTTTCTAAAGAGGAAACCCTTTCAATTCGCTTTTCTTAAACTTTGTCTTGCACATCCTAGGACAATTCATGTCTGCGCCTGGAATACTTTCTCGGAATCTAATCCCCAAATCTGCAATTGCCTCGAATGCTAAAAGCTACATAACACACATATAGTTAGAGTTAGCTTCAATATAAGAAGTAATAACAATGACTAATACCTCAATCAAATTTTACTTACCTCTACAGGAATACAGAAACCTGGAATCAGCCACAATACACCCTCTTTGACAACCCCTTCAAAATGACTCATAGTGTGAGAGATCTCCCTTAGCATGTGATCAAATGACAATCTCCCCCAAGGAAAGCTCTTACATAACTGAAGATCATCCACCGCTCTTTGAAAGAATTCCAACACGGGCGTAGCATCTGGTCCAGTCTTTGTCTGCCCTATAACAATGCTGGATAAGAAGTAGAGGACCAACATCTTTAACCTATCTCGAGAAGGTTCCATTTCCTCTAACTTTTCTTTCACGTCTTGATGTCTAATTGTTGATTTCCCAAAATGCTTAGTCACGAAGTCTGTACTGCCCGCTTGCATATAATCCAGTGGATAGTTGCGGCAGTCTAATCCCGAAATCAAGGCGTGTTCCCGTAGACCATAGCGGATGGGAACGCCATTCACGACGAACCAAACTTCCTTCTCCTTCTCGATGCATGCCGTTCGAAGTAGGAGCATCCACATGCCCATAAGCTTGTGGTTTTTGTCTTTTGGCAAGTGGAAAATGTATTTGAACTGCGGATGCTTCTCAAACCATTTCTTCTCAACACTATTGAGTGGATGCTTCAACTTCTTTAACGTTTCCAGGAAATCGGAGATATAACACCTCGTCGATATCTTAATTTTCTTCTTGTACTCCGTTGGCGGGAAGTACATTCGCATAGGTTGTACTGCTATCGTTTCCTCCTCGGAATCCTGCAACAAACATTCATTTGTATCAAGTTATGCCAGTATTACATATTAAATACGCCTAGTTCTACCTAGTTCTACTAGTATTACTTAGAAAATCAACATAGTTATACCTAGATCTACTAGTATTACTTAAAACTCACAAATTAGTTTTCCCTAGTTCTACTTAACTGCAAATCGAATCCAAGTACTTACCGTTTCATCCATGTCTGAGTTTTCTCTCGAGTTTTCTTCTTCTTCTTCTTCATTCGCGTCATTCTCTGACTCTTCTTCTTCTTCTTCCTCCTCCTCCTTGTTTGAGTTTTCCCTTTCTTCTTCTTCTTCTTCCTCCTCTTCCTTGTTTGAGTTTTCCCTTTCTTCTTCTTCTTCTTCTTCCTTCCGTTCTTCACTAATCGGAAGTGGAGTTCGCTCCATCTCTACTTCTTCTTCAACCTCATTGTTCGTTTGTGATGCCTCAACAATTGCCGTCTCCGAACTCCTCTCCGCTGTATCTTTTGGAGCAGTCTTTTTCCTTTTCCTCGTCCATCTTGTTTTAGCCATCTTAGGATAGAATCGGAAGCACAACTGATCAGAGAATCGATCGAAAACAGACAGTAGTTGTCCCTAGTTTCACGAAGAGATCGAAAGATTGTCTCTGACAATTAGGGGTTTGATTTGGGGAGGAAGGGGAATCGATAGTTTTTTTTTAAATGTGATATTCGTCGGGTCGATCCGAATTTTTTGGATGGGCGGGGTGAAACCTAGGTAGGAATTGTAAATATCATGATTTGATATGGTTTTTTTTGTAATTTACTCATTTTTTTTATTTAAAAATAATGTTAAATAAAGTTACAGATATAATGGGAGATTTGAGATTAAAATCTCACGAGAGTGATATCCGAGAAGAAGACCCATCAGAGAGAGAGGCGTAGAATAAATAGAGTCTTTTACTCTTTTCTTATGTAATGTATGAACAGTTTGTACCAGAGCTATATGAGGTTTGTGTTGATCGATATGAGATTATAGATCCGATCGAGATCCTTATTGTTTGTAATTGCTTCTCTTTAAAATAAAATGTTTATCCTCCTATTTCCTATCTTTACTCTAACATTGGTGCGGTGAAACTGGCGAATCAAATCGTGATGACGAGCAGAACTGATTCTCCGGTGAATTAATAGTCCGTGGATGAAATTGAAGAGCCAACGGCGACGATGAGAGATCGGGTTGAGTTTTGAATGGAGGATTGAAGCGTTTGTGTAAAATTGAAGGCCGAGACAGAGGTACGCATCTCCGCCATTTGATGACTAGCTTAATGCGATGATGGCGATGATCGAGAAACTGAATCCTCGGTCGATTAAAGGTGGTCCACGAACACATGACATACCAGAATCATCACAAACATAATTCCATGAACGTACTTCTGAATTGGAATAACACCAGAGTGAAAAACCGTTAGGTTATCGATATGGGAATATAATATTGCAAATCGTGAAAATATGCTCAAGAAGATCAAGATGCCAAGCTTTGATGGCAAAAAACGTATGTTTGTCTTACGAATGTTGAGCGCTTCTTCTATGTTAGCTGATACTCTGATGATGAAAAATTGAATTTTGTAGCGTTGAGTCTAGAAGACAGAGTATATAAGTGGTTTGCGTGGGAGTTGAAGCGTTATGGATTTTGAGATTAGGAAAGATTTAAAGAGAAACTGTTGCAACGATTTGTTGAATCGATTGAGGAAGAACCAGCGAGCCGTTTATTCTCGATTAAGCAACAAGGTTCTGTTAATGAATTTGTATATGACTTTGAGGAATTATTAGCATTTGTGCCAGGATTAGATGATCAACATCTGATTAAGATCTTATACAATGGCATGAATCAATAAATGAAAGAAGTGATACGTATGAAAAAAACAAAAGGGTTGCAGAACCATATTGCGGGAGTGTTAAGAATGGAAACAAGTGCATTTTTCAAGGTAGTGGGTATCAAAGTTTGATTTTCGCAATCAGAGATATGTTGGTCCTTTGAGAACATCTTCTACATACAACATCAACACAAACAACTATGGTAAAGACACAAGAGTGGGGAATTCGAATTGGAATGGTCAAGGTAAATCTCAGCAAGGGGTTAATGATAGTGTTCCTCTCGGCCCGCAAGAGTTGGTGAATGATTTGTATCTAGGCCCATAAGCGTTTCTCTCGGCCCATTTACAATCAGATGGGCTCGGCCATTCCTTTTGGGTGAACCTGCCCGTCTTGGTTTGGCCTCGGTTCAGTCGGGGAATGTCATTATCTTGGCCTTGGCTTGTCTCTCCTCTTCTCAACGAGGTGAGAAATCTGAAGAAGGCTATCCAGGGCTGTTATGCTTCGGCTCGAGTCTTTCTTATTCCTTCGAGTCGGTGTGCCTTGTTGTCTTGAAGTGTTAATCTCGAGCGGGTAAAATCCGACCCCAACAGTTTGCCCCCCAGCTCACCAGACTCAAGAGTGATCGTGACGAGGTAAAAGTTATCGAGATCGAGATTAATTTCCGAACTGTAATGGTGCCGAGCCGTGATTATCAGGACATTCTCCATTCGAGGTGACAAAGCATGTTTCTTGGGGAAAGTTTGATACGCCTCGCCGCCTCGGGATAATGCAGTTGTTAGCTATCTTTTGGAGATTTTTGAAATTGATGGAGCGTTCACTCGTATTCACGCGCTTTGCTTTAAATACCTCGAGAATCATAAATGCTTTATGTTGGTTCCCGAGGTCACGCGCATCCACGCGCTGAAAAGCCTATAAAAGACGAGATTTCTCTACATTTCTCCTCATTACTTTCCAAAACTTCCGAAAGTTAGGTAGCTCTTTTCTCTCTCTTCTTTTTCCTCTTAATTTATTATTTCTGAGGCGTTATGTCATATCGCGACGTTCTGAATGGCTTGGTTGGTTCGCCAACCGTGTTCCGCTCAATCGTGATTCCACATTGAACGCCGAGGTGAATAAATCGACCGAGGTGGATGGGGAATATGATCCCTGTTCTTTTTCAGCCACGGGACCCGACGTTGAGGTTGATAGATCGCCCAAAGTTAATAGCTCCTCCGAGGCGAATCTTCCCTTTTCCGAGGTTCAAAAAGCCGTAGTAAGACAGTCTTTTGATATCGTCCCTTTCGAAGGGTTGGTTTCTTCCTTCGTTGCAGCGCCCGAAAACGCGGTGATTACTGAAAGAGTGAAAATTGAAGACGAGGATTTCTTTTGGGATCCCAATGAGGCGAGGATGGAGATAGATCACATGGTGGACATGTTTCGGCCAGACCCGTCGAAGCGGAAATCTGCGAGAGGACCTAAGAAAAAGCAAGTCGACCCTCCAGGTTCCACGCTTTCCTCCGAGACATCTTTGAATGAGTTGCGGGTGCGATTCAATATATTCGAGGATGTTGAGTCTGTGGTCCCCAAACCGTCTGATCGAGCCGACAAACCTCCTCTGGATTGCTTCACTATTTATGAAGCCTTTTTCAATTTATGTTTCCTTTGGTTTCTGATCCCTGAAGTGATCCTTCGTTATTTGTGGAGACACGGGCTTGCTGTAGCCCAAATCAAAACTCGGGGGCTTCGTCATCTCATAGGGATTTTCATTCTTAGTTACGAGTGTGATGTTCGAGGTCACCATTGATCACCTCAGAAATTTGTTGGATATCCGAAGGGTTCCCAGGTCGGCCAAGTTTTATATTGGTAACAAAAGGTATAAGCGAGTCATCACGGGGTTTCCAAGCAAGGACAGTAGTTGGGAGGATCATTTCTTCTTTGTTCGCACGAGGCTTCTATTAGCAGCACCTGCCTGATAACACCGTATTTTTACCCGTTTTACTATCTATTTTAGAACACTTTAATAAGTGTTTCACTTGCTTTTACATGTCTTTATTGTAGTTTTCACATATTTGTAATTTCAATACTCTTTTCAGGTTCCTTAGGCAAAACAAGGCCAATTGGAGAAAAACCAGATTTTGGACAATTTTGGACCGTCAGAAGTTCGACATCCGATGGAGACGTTCTCATAGTCTGATCACACGCAAATTTCGATACAAGATAGAAGGGAGAACCACCTTTCATACCCTGTTGGTTTAAAGACAATCCAACGGTTAGATCAAAAGATACATCCAATTGACTGAAGGCATGTTCTGCAGTCTTGCGAAAGATGCAAGAGAAGAATTGAAGTTTCAACCTATAGGCCAACCACCGTGGGTTCAGAGCTCGTGACCGCAGCGAAGATACTCCTTGCCGCGGGTCGAGGCTCTCCAACCGTGGCCAACCCATCTTTGGCCGCGGTTCCAGCTCACGCACACGCGGCCAGCTAAATTCGGCCCAAAATCAGCTCGTTTGAAGCCCGTTTCAAGCCCACTTCGTTTTCTCTTCAAGGAAACCCTAAGGATTACTAAAGCAAGAGTTGAAGACCTATAAATATGTGATCTTAGAGACCTTATTTCGTGTGCCCCTTTCGAGTGCCATTTAGTTTACTTTATGCTTTACTTTTTGTTCTTACTTTACGCTTTTACTTCCGAGATTTGTAGAGAAGTTCTTCTCCCGACTTTGTTCTTAAAATCGAGAGGCTTCTTCTTCAATCTCCTGCTCTTTATTTAATTTAATTTATGCATTACTTTCTAGTCTTAAGTGCTTGCTTTTACACCATTCCTGTAGTTTAGTTTTGTTTCTACTTTTTGCACTTCACTTTTGTTCTTTACTTTCGATACTCTTCGAGATTGGTGAAGAGGTTTTCTCCGGACATCGTTCTTAGAATCGAGAACCTCTTTCATCAATCTCCTGCTGTTATTTAATTATGTCTTTTATTTCGTTTATGTTCGAGTAGTTTTATCGTTGGGTTAAAAGAGACTATGAAAGGGGAATTCTATGTTCGATAAGGATTTCACAAGGTAAAACTCTAGCCGATTTCTACCGTGATTGAATCGAGCATCCCCTAAGATATCCCTATCGACCCAACATCGTTATGTTATAGTTTACAAATCGCAATTTCTTTTTAGTTTATGCCATCGATTTTATACCTAGTTTTACAAGCAATTTTTCGTTTTTTTCGTTTTTACAATTTTCGTGACAAAAACCCTATAAAACTTTATTCTCATTCTAGACTTCCTTGCTATTCTCTGTCTAAGTTCTCATAAAAAGCATTCCCTCCCTGTGGATAAATACCTAAATTACTATAACGCACGTCTGTGCACTTGGAGAACTTTTAGGTTTACAAATTTAAAACCTGAAGTTCAGAGAACAATCCGAGCGCTATGATGTGTTCGGGCTTTCTTCATGGTGGGCCGATTCGACTTGGTGTGACATCGGCTCGGTCGCGAGAAGATACTTTTTGTTCTTCGCTCGGCTTTGACGTGTTGGGTTGATCGACGAGAGGTTGTCTTGTTACGGTTTGGGCCACTCTCACTTCGGGTCTGTATATCATGTTGCCTTGAAATGTTAAATCTCGAGTGGGTGAAAACCGACCCCAACAAGGTACGTTTTTCTTTTTAGTTTTTCTTTCTTTTTCTATTAACGTTTTCTTTTTCTTAGTTTCAGCTTTCAAAAAAATAAAAATAAAAACCCAAAAACATCAAAAAACCGAAAAGACAAAAAGAAGAAATCACGGTTCGGAACTGCTCGGTCCAGCACGAACCACGAGGAACCACTTGGCCGCAAAAGAAGATCAACCGCGGGTGCAACACCTCGACCCGCGGCGAACCAGCCTTCGGCCATGGTCGCGTCCCACCGACCCGCGGCGAAGCTTCCTTTGGCAGCGGTCGGAGCCCTTCCACCGGTGACCAACCTCCTGTCGATCCCGATCGATTTCCCTCGATCCCCGATCAATACTAAACCATTCCCAATCACCCCCACACCCATTCACCATCACCACAACACCATCTACCACCCCCTATCCCCCACCATTCCATTCCCACATCAATTCCCCAACCACTTCCAGGTAAGTTTTTTTTTTTCTTACACTTTTTCAATTATTACATACATCTATTTCTCGTCCTTGCTCGATTTATTTTACACTGAGGATAGTGTGATATAAGTCAGGGGAGGATTCCATCCCTGACTAATCACCTTTTCTTTCATGAGTCTTTGCATTTTGCATTTTTCACGCTTTCTTTTAAATTTTTGATCAAGTTTTTCAATATGTGTAGGAATACGTTTTGAGGGAATGATGAAAGAAATCAATGACGATAACCGACCAATGTGCTTCTACGCTATTTCCTCGTAACATGTTATTTGTAATTTGGTTCTAGACTAGGGGGTAGCTAGAGTTTCTGTTAATGCGAAATCCCCAGAGGAATTTAGACCTTAGAGATTCTTTAGGACGAAATATACTAGCTCTATTATACTTGGACTTTAACCTGACTTAATTTTCTCATCAAAAGTTTAGGCAAAGATAATGAATCATACATTCATGACGTTATTTTACCTTTTACCACTCTTTATCGGTACATGAATGGCCAGCTCATCTTTAGTTGGTACCCCACACGAAACTTAACCATTGTTCAAACCACATGCAACTCTCTTTGTGTCTTATGTGCAGATATGTGCAAAAACGTCGGAGAGGGAGGAACGACACAGTTTTCAGTCACTAAAGACGAATACAATACGCGATTGGTGGAGGTGAATTCAACAAATACGAGAGCTTAGTTTTGCCTTGGAAAACTCAAAAACATGGTAAACTTTCGTGCCCCTAAGACTCTATCTCATAAAACGTGTTTCCCCTTTTCAAAAAATAAATAAATATATATATATATATATATCAAAAATAATAGAAAGCAAAGGGAAACAAGAGCCTAAAAAGAATCTAGGTTGGTCAAAATTCTTATGAGGCATCCATGGTTCGTTTGTAAGAAGTCCGTCATCCTGAGCCCACAGAAAATTTTAAGTCTGGGGGAATGACAGAAAACTTCTGTTTTTGGAGAAAGGAGGAAGGCAACATTTTTACGCAAGAAGAAGTGACTGGAAGCTGTGGTTCCCAATAGGTCCTTCCTCTCTTGCTATTTTGCATAATATCTCGCACCCTCCGGTGAAATTACGGTAACCCGAAACACTTTTAACCTCACCTCAAAATGCCTTTAATACCTAGTATCGATTGTCTTGGTTTGATCCTTTTGATGAGAAGTTCACGTTTTCACTTAATGAATTTAGAGAGCTAGTTGACCAGATTTTTGGATTTTGAATGTTTATATTTCGTATGACGGATACCGTGGACTAGTGTTACAAAAACTTCTAGTGAGAATTTTCTAAGCTAGATTGCGATTGATGTAATTCGATGGTTATGGTTTAGAAGGACGGTCTCCGAGATTTCTAGTTCCCGATGATTTTTGTTTGATTTTTCCAAGCTTTGGTTTTGTTTTGTTTGAGGACAAACAAAGTCTAAGTCTAGGGGTGTGATAACACCATATTTTTACCCGTTTTATTATCTATTTTGGAACACTTTAATAAGTGTTTCAATTGATTTTACATGTTTTTATCGTAGTTTTTGCATATTTGTAGTTTCAAGACTCTTTTCAGGTTCCTTAGGCAAAACAGGCAAATTAGAGAAAAACCAGATTTTGGACAATTTTGGACCGTCAGAAGTTCGACATCCGATGGAGACCTTTTCACCGTCTGATCACGCCCAACTTTGGATACACGATAGATGGGAGAACCAGTTTTCATATCCAGTTGGTTTCAAGATAATCCAATGGTTAGATCTCAAGATACATCCAATTGACTGAAGGCATGTTCTGCAGTCTCGCGGAAGAAGCAAGAGAAGAATTGAAGTTTCAACCTATAGACCAAACACCGCGGGTCCAGAGCTTGTGACCGCGGCGAAGACACTCCTGGCCGCAGGTCGAGGCTCTCTAGCTGCGGCGAAACCACCTTTGGCCGCGGGTCCAGCTCACGAACACGCGGCCAGCCAAATTCGGCCCAAAATCAGCTCGTTTGAAGCCCGTTTCAAGCCCACTTCGTTTTCTCTTCAAGGAAAACCTAAGGATGACTAAAGCAAGAGTTGAAGACCTATAAATATGTGATCTTAGAGACCTTATTTCGTGTGCCCCTTTCGAGTGCCATTTAGTTTACTTTTTGCTATACTTTTTGTTCTTACTTTACGCTTTTACTTTCGAGATTTGTAGAGAAGTTCTTCTCCCGACTTAGTTCTTAAAATCCAGAGGCTTCTTCTTCAATCTCTTGTTCTTTATTTAATTTACTTTATGCAATACTTTATGTTTTTAAGTGCTTGCTTTTACACCATTCTTTTAGTTTAGTTTTGTTCCTACTTTTTGCACTTCACTTTTGTTCTTTAGTTTCGATACTCTTCGAGATTGGTGAAGAGGTTTTCTCCGGACATCGTTCTTAAAATCGAGAACCCTCTTTCATCAATCCCCTGCTTTTATTTAATTATTTCTTTTATTTTGTTTATGTTCGAGTAGTTTTATCGTTGGGTTAAAAGAGATTATCAAAGGGGAATTCTATGTTCGATAAGGATTTCATAAGGTAAATCCCTAGCCGATATCTACCGTGATTGAATCGAGCATCCCCTAAGATATCCCTATCGACCCAACATTGTTCTCTTATAGTTTACAAATCGCTTTTTCCTTTTAGTTTATGCCATCGATTTTCATACCTAGTTTTACAAGCAATTTTCCGTTTTTTTGTTCTTTACAATTTTCGTGACAAAAACCCTATAAAACTTTATTCTCGTTCTAGACTTTGTTGCTATTCTTTGTCTAAGGTCTCACAGAAAAGCATTCCCTCCATGTGGATCGATACTTAAAGTACTACAACGCACGTCTATTCACTTGCAGAAATTTAAGGTTTACAAATTTAAAACTTGAAGTTTCAGAGAAGAATTCGACGCATACCACTGCCTTCGCTTGGTCAAGACGAACTGGGGACTGCTTGGTAGCCGACCCATAGATTTTGGCTCGGTTCATTGGGGAAAGCATTTCTCCCTTCAGAGGATAGAGAAAGCCCGAGCTCTTCTTAGCGGTGCTTCTGTTAGTTCGGATCCTTCGTCCTCATAGGATTTGAGGACGACAATGGTGAAGAAAATATCCGCTTGCGATAAGAGAGAGAGAGGGAAGCGAGGGAAGCAGTGAGACGAGCTGGCGGAGGATCCACAATGATAGCCCCCGAGGCAATCACTCCTGGCCCTGGAACGATTATCGCCGAGGCAGCTATGGGTGAAGGTGCCGAAACGATTCCGACTTCGACTTCGAATGATGGGGAAAGGGGTCTTGTGCCAACCTTTCCTCCAATGTCTAGACTCTCTGCTTCGACTTTAACGAAGCATGCTGATACGCGAGGCCGAAAACGTCATGCACCGAACGGCGGCCGAAACGAAGTTGTGAGGTAAAAGAAAGTTGATACTCCTGCTCATGTTGATCTCTTATCATCCGAGCTGATTGTTTACGATGCTGCTGCATCTGCCGCCATCCTCGCACAGATCACGGGACTAGGTTCATCTCCCTCCCTTGGGTGCGCTAGTCAAGGATAAGGCGTGCACTGACATGTCGTTACGCGGAATCCGGGTATGAGCTGGTTTTTATGGAATTTCAACGATGTCCAACTCTCTTTTTCTTATTGTTCCCTTTTTCAGTTTATTGCTTCTATCAACGAGCTGGTTGCCGCTTATGAGTCGAGAGCCCGCAAAGACAGGCACTTTGTCGAGGATGCGAGGAAAAACGCTTCGACATTGAAGGGCAAAAACGACGAGGCGGAGAAGAGACTTGCCCTCGCATCAGCCAGGATTACAAATCTTGAAAGGGAGAAGATGTCATTAAGGGAGAAGTCGGCCAAGTCTCCGGGCCAGGCACTCGATTTAAACGAGGAGAGGATGCAGTTAAAGGCCGATATAGCTTCGGCGAAGGATGCTCGTCATGATTCTAACGTCAAGAAGGCTTGAAAAGAGGCAAGGCGAGAGTCAGCTCCAAAATTTCGAGATCAGGTTAACAAAATTGGGGCGAGCGTAGACCAGCTGGAGGGTGCCAAGAATAAGGAGCTTCAACTAGCCGAGGTCAACAGCAATCTGGAGCTCTTGGACGTTCTTCGAAAAGACAATCCTCCAACCCTCGAGGACGAGGCGGAGAAGCTGATCGGCTGGAAAGCCAACTTGGTCGGAGCGGATGAGGAGTTTGATAAGATTGCCTCATGTTTGAAGGAAAAGTTGATGGTTTCTCCTGTTTTGGAGGATTCAGTGGCTACTCTCCTCGGGAATGATTCGGTCGAGCTTACCGCGACTAGTGTCGGTGTCATCGATCCTGCAGGATCTAACGAGGGTCTGCCTGGGATCGTCGATCTAATTATGATTGAGGATGGTGAAGTGAACTGCCATGTCTAGTAATCCCTTTGTAATGTGTTGTTAGATTTGTATTTCTTTGTATTGAACCAAGGCATGGGTGGCTTTATCGGTTTGTAATAAATTGTTGTTTCCTCGATCTTGCCCATGTTGTTTTACTTAATGCAGTTTTGCCTTTCGTGTTGATTTTGTTTAATTTTGACATGTCGAGGCATGTCCGAGCCTCATACTAAACGACGTGTTTTGAGACGATCTGTTTTATTACTGTGTTGAGACGTTGAAGACCAGTGTGATGTGAAGCGGTTGGTTACTGGGTTTAGATTTTACTTCGGTTTTAGGGTTTGCGATGTGGACTCGGATTACTTTCCCGTTTCGATAGTAAAATTATAAGTGGTTTGGTCAAGGTATATTTTTCCTTCCTCTGGTCCAAATATACCCGCATTTAATTTATATAACGCGTTTTAATCCGTGGTGGATTGTAAGAGAACCGCAATCTGTATAGGATAGAGGTTAGAATCTGAAGAGGATGTATGAGCTCGTTGTTGTGGCCAGCAACAGACGAGAATGATGAGTGCAAATGCAATATATATTGATAAAATCTTAAGAAGTGCAAAAGTTCGCGTTTACAAAAGATGTGAGTATGTGTATACGTACCCATTTGATAGAGGATATTTTTGTTAAGTTCATATCAATTCCTCTAATGCTTGTCATTGTAGCATAAAAGGTGTCAATCCATAGAGGTTAAGATCAATGCACTAGGAATGCATGAAACTTCTTAAGCTAGAGCAAATATTTTTGGGTTTTTATATTTTTAAATTAAGAAAGTAAAATGCAAGAAATAAAACAAAAGATAGAAGCGTTGGATTATGGATTAAACTATCAAAGAAATGACTAACAATCAAATAATGATGACAAAGATTGCATTAAACACTATCATAGAACATGGAATTCACAGATATGACTAAACCATTCTCATGGCACTAATCACTTCACTAATTACCTAATTGACATAAACTCTTGTTTGCAATTAGATAATCAATGTGCATTAATCTCCAATTCCAATTAGTTCACTAATCACCCTAAACATCAACTCTCATTGGCTAGGATGTGAAAAGCTCACAATAGATTTGGTTCAAGCATTTCATTGAACACCTCTCGGGCATGAAATGCTTAAGCTCTAGATTTGATTTCTCAACTCAAAACTAGCATTAAGATCAACCTATGTGAAGAATCTAACAAGATGCAATCCAAATCATTATCATCTAACCATCAAGACAATTGATTAATGATGCTAATGCACACAATCTATGATATTCCTTAGGCCTAGAACACTTGAATAAGATTAATTCATTCTCATGACACTAATCCTTTTGTTAATCACTTAATCAATATCAAACTCTCATTTGTGATTAAATGACTAACAAGCATTAATAACAAGTTCTATTAACCAAAATACACCTTAACCATCCACTCTCATGTGTTAAGATATGCAAATCCCATATTTAGTTCTTTGGGGAATTTCATCAAACACCTTGTGTGCATGAAATTCCCTATGATCTAGATTAACTTTCTCAAGCTTAATCTAGCATTAAAAACACTAAATAAGGAAGGAAAGCAAGGATCTAGAACCTAAGCATCACAAATCAATCATCAAACCATCAAAATCAAGCAAACCATAATCCAACAAAAACCCTAAAGTCTAAACATGAAGAACATAAGAGAAAAAGACATAAAGATAAAGAGAATGCATTAAATAAAAGATAAGGGTGAAGAAATCTTCTCTAGAGTGACATTTGCATGAAGAACAATCAAAATCCCTCAAAATAGAGAGTTTGGGTCAAGCCCAACTCTTCCAAGAAGAATACTTACTACAAAAACTAGGTTTATAAAGTTTAAATAGTCAAAGGGGTCAAACTGGGTCAACTCTGGTCAAACTGGGTCAACTCTGGTCAAATTGGGTCAACTATGGTCTACACCGGACGGTGGTGGTCTGGTCTGATGGCCAGGTATTCTCCCTGTCTTGAGCATGGCTGCAATACTGGATGGTGACACCGGTCCATGGTTGGGCGGTGTTGGTTGCTCATCTCGCGGCTAGACAGACATGTCCTTGGTAAAATCGCTATATCATTTGAACTACTAATCCAAATGACATGAAACCACCTCCGGACGACAGCTAACTCATTTTTCCATCATTTTTATGAAGACTGTCGGAGCTAATTCTGATTGCAAACCCTTCGTCTGGCCAGATCTTTCAGACACCTCGGGTGACCCTTGCATTTTCTTTTGCTCCAACACTCCAATCATCCCCAAAATGTCTCCAAGGCACCTAAATACACTCCAAACATGAAAGACTCTCTACGACCTAGTGAGAATTCTCTTAACTCTAAATGAGAGCAAAACATCAATGAAATGCTAAGAAAACACATGCATGAGACTCAAAATACCTAGATAAATGCATGCTTAAAAGAGTAAAATATGAGAATATCACCACTCCCCCCCCCCCTTTGAGAGGGGGGACAGCTGAACCTCTCTGAAGATTGGTTGCCTACGTACCCTTTTCAGGGATTAAATCGTCTCGTAATTCCTGTTTAGGACGTGATGGTTTTAGTGATAGTATTTCTTAAGGTGCATTGCCTTCCACGATCTTGGGATGGGAGCCTCAGACATGTTGGCGAGCTTGTATACTCATGGGCGAACCACCTTAGTGACTCTGTAAGATCCCTCCCAATTGGTTCCTAGCTTACCAGTGTTGCGTTCTGCTGAGTTCTAAAAAACTTAGCGAAGGACCATGTCTCCCTCGTTGAACCTTCTGCTTCAAACGTTTGAATTGTAGTACTTAGCTGTCGCTTGCTGGTAGTTTTGTATACATACAAGTGCTTGATCGCGGCGTTCATTTACCAAGTCCAGTTCGTCGAGGATCATAAAGGGATTGAGTCGCTCTTGTCCGGGTAGAAGTCTGCATCGTACTCCGGGAAATTCAACTTCGGGAGGAATCACACACTCCATTCCGTATACGAGAGCTAAGGGTGTCTCTTCTGTGGCGCGGCGTGGGGTAGTTCGATGGGACCAAAGCACACCTTCCAGCTCGTCGGCCCAACGACCCTTTTTCTCATCGAGACGTTATTTCAGTCCAACGAGGATGGTCTTGTTAGTTGCTTTGGTGTGTCCATTTCCTTGTGGGTGACGTGGTGTTGACTTACTTAGCCGTATCTTCCATTTCTCGCAGAACGCCTCGAATCTTGTGGAGATAAATTGAGAGATGTTGTCTGTTACGATTTCGTACGGAATTTTGTGTCGGCATATGATATTTTTCCATACGANTCTTGATTTGGTGATTAACAAAGTGATTAGTGCCACGAGAGTGGATTAGTCATAATTGTGAATTCCATGTTCTAGGATAGTGTTTAATTCAATCTAAATCATCATTGTTTGTTCATTAATCATCTTCGTGATAGTTAATTCATTTTCCAACACTTCTAGCCTTTGTTTTCTTTCTTGCATTTTACATTCTTTGTTCAAAAATATAAAAAACCCAAAACATTTTCTCTAGCTTAGGAAGGTTCATGTATTCTTAGTGCATTGATCTTAACCCCTATGGATTGACACCTCTTATGCTACAATGACAAGCATAGAGGAATTGATATGACTATAACACAAAAATCTATTTATCAGTAGCCGTGTCGTTTGATTTTGATTGATATGGCTATTCCGCCGAAATGGTTGCCACATGAACCGATGTGGACTTCCTCCATTACTTTCCTTGCTTGCGAACCTTCGACGCATGTCATTATTGGCCCTGAGAATCTCCATTTGAAAACGTCTCCGCTAAGCAGAATATATCGGGCTGCTGAGCTTTGAGTTTTCGGGCAGCCCACTTGTCTGGTGGCACCATCCATTCTTTGTTGCAGCCATATTCCCCTTCGTGTTGCATATCTTTGTCCATATCGACCGCCTCGTTCTCGTCGGGTGGTTTGTCTATTATATCGATTGCGTTAACGACTCCAGTTGCGTCGATGCTCGGATTCTCAATAAACTCGACGGGGATCACTCTCTTTAAATCGGGGTCCGAAGTTGACGCTAGAGCGGCTAGTGCATCTGCTTGGGTGTTCTCGCCGCGAGGGATTCGAGTAAGTGTGAACTCGTTAAATTATTTGGCCAACTCATGGACAATCTTTAGGTAGGCTTCCATCCTCTTGTCTCTGGCTTTGTATTCTCCATTGAACTGGTTCGCCACGAGCTGGGAGTCGCAGAAATCGCTTATGTTTGGAATTTTTATCCCGTGGGCGAGTTTTAAACCAGCGATCAAGGCTTTGTATTCTGCTTCGTTGTTTGAAACTGGGAATGTCAGTCGGAATGATTCCTCTAAGATCTCGCCGGTTGGTGATGTTAGGCGGATTCCTACTCTGGATCCTTGCTTTGAGGACGAGTCATCGACGTGAAGTGTCCAGGTGGAGCTAGGTGTCGGTTCTTCAATTCCTTCGGCTGGGAGCTCGACTAAGAAGTATGCTAACACATGGGATTTCGCGCAGGTTCTGTTCTGGTACTCGATGTCGTACTCGCTGAGTTCGATAGCCTTATTGGCTCGGACTAAGTAAGATGGTCCGTAGGAGGAATGTGGCCAGCACCACGATGGAATGCGACTGAAAGTAGGGTCTCAACTTCATGTCTGACATAACCATTGCGAGTGCCAATTTTTCAATTTGCGGGTATCTGGTCTCCGCGTCGGTCAAAGTCTGGCTAACGTAGAAGATTGGCCTATGCTCGTCTCGTTCCTCTCGGACGAGCACTCCACTGACTGTTGTTGTTGACACGGCGATGTAAAGGAATAACAACCCGCCTTCGACATGTTTGGCAAGGATGGGCGGGCTAGCCAAATACCGCTTTAGCTCCTGGAAGGCGTCTTCGAATCGGTCAGTCCATTTGAATTTTTTATTCCCTCGTAGGGTGTCGTAGAACGGCAGGCACTTGTCGGTGGGTAGTGAAATGAAGCGGTTTAATGTTGTGACGCGTCCTGTCAGACGTTGGACCTCGCGCTTTGTCTTTGGCGATGCCAGTTCGATCAGTGCGTTTATCTGCTTCGGGTTTGCCTCTATACCTCGGTGAGTGACGAGGTATATGAGGAACTCACCGGATGTCACAGCGAACCTGCATTTTGCCGGGTTTAATTTCATGTCATGCAGATATTGTCAGAAGCAATCTCGTAAATGTTCAACATGATTCTTCTCGTCAACCGACTTGACCAACATACCGTCGATGTAGACCTCCATTGTCTTGTCGAGCTGTTCCGCGAACATTTTATTGACCAGTCGTTGATACGTTGCCCCAGCATTCTTGAGCCCGAACGGCATCACCTTGTAGCAATAGATTCTGCGGTCTTTGATGAATGAAGTCTTTTCTCTGTCGTCGGGATGCATCATAATCTGATTGTAACCAGAGAACGCGTCCATGAAAGACAAGAGTTTGTTGCCAGCGGTTGCTTCTACAAGTCAGTCGATGTGTGGCAATGGGAAGCTATCCTTGGAGCACGCCTTGTTTAGATCAGTAAAGTCTACACATACTAGCCATTTGCCGTTCTTTTTCTTCACTACGACGGGGTTGGCGAGCCAATCGGGATACTTTGCTTCGGCGATTGAACCGACTTTTTTAGCAGCCTCTCTACTTCGTCATTCACGGCTTTGGCTCGTTCTGGCCCCAACTTCCTTCTCTTCTGCTTGATGGATTTGAAAATGGGATCTATGTTGAGCTCGTGGCAAGCAACGTAGATATTAATGCCCGGCATATCTTATACGGTACAGAAAAATGTATGTACGTTCTCCTTCAAGAACGATATCAATTCGCTGCGGATGGACTTGTCTAGGGTGGCTCCTATTTCAACGCATCTTTATGGGTGATCATCGTCGATGCACACCGAGATCACATGCTCGCAGGTTGGCTCGGCTTCTTCCTCGCGAGCTTCTGTCTGTAATTGCTATAAGAGTTTGGAAAAGTCCTTCTCTGAATCCTGGTCTGTCTTTGGCTTTTTCGGATTTACTTTCGCCTTCGTTACCGGGTTACAAATTTGTGATCGGCGAGGAAACAGACCCGAGATTCCTTCTGGTTGCCCTAAATAGTTTTAATTTCATCAATGGTCGGGAACTTGATGCAAAGGTGGTAAGTTTAGGGAATAGCTCGCATAGAGTTTATCCACGGGGTTCCCATGATAACGTTGTATATTGCTGGATGATCTGCTACGGAGAATTCCACGACCTTCGTTACGCCTTTCTCATGGACCGGGAGCCTGATCGTTCCTAGGGTCATCGTCGTATCGCCGTTGAATCCGGTTAAGGGTCTCGGGTCGGCTATTATTTCTGTCAACTTGATGTTCATTTGTCTGAAGGTGTCCCGGAAAATGACGCCGACCGAGCTTCATGTGTCAATCAGTAGTCTTGCTACGTCGTGGTCTCAAATAGTCAGCTCAACGAAGAGGGGGTCATTATGCAGTTTATCGATGCCGACGGTTTATCTTCGGCGAAAGAGATGACGACATTCGGGACGTTAGACGGTTCAGACCAATTGACGCTGGTTTCGGCTCGGCGTTGAAAAGCCTTGATTGAAGACATCGTGTAAGCGCAATACTGCGATCCTCCCATTATCATGTTTATCCTTCTTCGAGGCGCTGGTGGTGCTTCTTCCTCCCTTCGGGATGTCTCCTTGATTTTGTTCCACTAGGGTACCTCGATTTGGCTTGTTCTTGTTTTCATCTTCTCGTTCGAAGTCCTTGAAGGTCACCGTATTGCCGAGCTCTCCCGCCAAGAACTTAGCCGCCAATTTCGCCCCTAAACTTCGACAGTTTGCTGTGAGATGCATGTAGCACTAATGATGTTCGCAATAGGCCTTCTCGTCGAAATTGCTGGAATTCCTCGTCCATGTATTCCATGGTGCTTTGCCAAGTCCGGCTCCCACTTGATAGTTATGGGTACCTTGGAATTTTGGTCCTTCATGATGAATGAATCCTCCGCTCTAGGTATTTCTCCGAGGGTTTGATGGATTTGGGACCGAGGCGATGTTTCGGCTTGTCGGCTTAGTTGGTTCAAACCTCTCCTCGAGGATTTTCATTTCTTCTTCATCGACGATGAAATCTGAGGCTTGGTGTAATGCGTCTTGAATTGTTTGAGGTTTGTTCAATGCGATTTGCTTTCGGAAATCTTATTTGTATCACAGTGCCTTCTTTAGCGCGATGAGCGTGGCTCGGTCACTCACGCCTTCCAACTTCGATACCACCGTCTTGAACCTTCCCATGAAATTCCGTAGTGATTCCGTCGGTGCTTGTATCATGGTCCACAGGTCGGCGTCGGAAGTTCCTCGTTCCATGAATACGGAGTATTGCTTTAGGAACTCAGCGAAAAGTTGCTAGAAATTATCAATCGAATTTCTCTCCAGTCTTGAGAACCAGTCGAGGGCAGTTCCCTTCAAATGTTCCAAGAACAGGAGACAGAATCCAGCGTCTTTCTCGTTGTTCTTGAGTTTAGATCGGCCCATCACTATGCGGAAGGCTGTGATGTGAGCTTTCGGGTCGGTTGTTCCGTCGTAGAACGGGATCCTGATTTTACCGGGATCATATACAATTGCCTCAGTGATCCGAGATGTGAAGGGAGTCCTCTGCGTTTCTTCTAGCATCCGATCGATCTCGGGTGCCGCATTGATTGCGTGATGTACCTTTGAACGGATAGTTCACATCTCGGCGTTGTTTCTAGCCAAAAAGGCTTTGATCTCGTTCAATTTCATCATCTGGGCTCGGCTCGTCCCCATTGGCTCGTGCTGGTTTTAATTTGATCTCCTCATCTCTTCGGCACGTTGCAGTTGCTCTACCCATAGGAGATTTTCTTCTTCCTCTGTCAGGTTGTTGCCGAGCCGGCTTGAGCTAGGGATGTGTCATGTTGGCCTTGTCCCTTCTAGTTATACGACCTGAAGCGTTGGTTCTTTCGCCTCGGTTTGTTGCTCCGTTCTGCGATTTGTCCGAAATGGATCGAATAAGAGTGGCCTTGTCGTTACGGGGGTCACCTCCCCAGATTGATGCAGTGGCGGTATCCCTCCACCATTCGCCAAGGTTGTTGGGGGTGTCGAGAAATCAAGAGCCGTCGGGTTTAGGTCAATCCTCCTTGCGAGCATTCTTGGTGGAAGCATGCCCGAACCGAGGTATCCAGTTTGCAGGTCTCTGGTTTGACCTTCCGATACCAGTGCCTCGACCCTTTCTGATAGGGTTTTGTTTGTTTTGTCTTGCTCGTCCGCCTTCTTCAGCAACACGGTGAGCATATTCTTCAATTCGGCTAAGAGCGTCGAGGTCGTCTCCATGGTTGCAGGGGGAGTGCCAATGGGCTCGACCCTACCATCTCCAGAGCTACCGCCGCCAGAGCCGCCACCGTTGTTGTTCGCGCCATCCCCAACTCTATGTTCGTCTCCGGCCATTTCTTCAGATCTCGTTTCTGGTGTTTATCGTGAGTAAGAAAGCTTCTTCTCCCCACAGACGGCACCAAATTGTGTGAGTCGAAACTTATACAATCAATTTTTGTGAAGAACTTTTAAGGGAATAGAAGTTTCTTGGAAAAACACAAGTAGAGATCCAAAGATGGTTTTTATTATTGTTGTTTGTAAGCGTTTTGATACAAGAGTAATATTGCTAAGAGCTTATGCTAGGGTTTCTCGATCCTGTTACAAGTGATTATGAGTATTATTTATACAAGTCTACATTAGCGAGAATCTCGGAAAGAAAAGGAATATTTCCTTTTTTCCATATGCGGCCATCGACTAAGGCTAGGGTAATCGATGATCTAGGCATTTAGCTCGGCCTGCAAGAGTTGGTGAATGATTTATCTTGGCCCATAAGCATTCCTCTCGGCCCATTTGCAATCGGCTATTCCTTTTGGGCGAACCAGCCCGTCTTGGTTCGGCCTCGGTTCAGTCAGGGAATGTCATTATCTTGGCCTCGGCTTGTCTTTGCTCTTCTCGACGAGGTGAGACATCGGAAGAGGGCTATCCAGGGCTGTCATGCTTTGGTTCGGGTCTTTCTTATTCCTTCGAGTCGGTGTGCCTTGTTGTCTTGAAATGTTAATCTCGAGCGGGTGAAATCCGACTCCAACATTATACATATTTGGAATTGGATGCAATGAGGAAGGAAGGAAGTCTTATGTTTTAAATGTGGGTTTAAGTAGTCTAGGACTCATGACTGTCCCAAGGAATTGAAGATAGTGACAGTCATCAATGGGTATGACATGGAGGTGTAAGATGGAGAAGAAGAGGAGTATAAAGGTGAACATGTCTTGGTGGTTCAAGAGCTGATGGTGTTGTCTCTAAATTTTTTTTTAAGGATTCATTCACCTAAGACTACTAAAATGTATGCACTACAAGAAAACATGTGGTTTACAATGGACACATTCGATGTAAAATGGGCTTTGGAATGGATAAGCGACGATTGACAAATCGTCGTAATCGGATCGTCGTTATTCGACAATCGTCGGAAAAATTGGGACGAATAAAAATTGTTATAAAATCGTCGTAAAATCGATGTAAAATTACATCGAATAATAGAATTTTTGTATTGTGAAATTCGTTGGTAAATCGTCGTAATAGATTCGATGGTAAATCGATGTAAAATGAATTCGATGTAAATTCGTCGTAAATCTTAAGTCGATGTAAAATCATCGAAAATCATAGATCGATGTATAATCGACGTAAATCCTAGATCGATGTATAATCGACGTAAATCCTAGATCGATGTAATTTCGATGTTATGTATAAATTATATAATTAATAAAATTATAATTATAAACTAATAAAATTATAAATACTAAATTATATAATTAAAAAAATNATATAAAATAAAATTCGAAATACAAATAATAAAAATACAATTCGAAATTCTAATTATCTACGTTAATATCGAAGTTCCTAAAAAGCTCTGCGTCCGTAGCCATCACGGTTCTCCGCTCCAATTCCGCCCGCTGAGCCGCATCCGGCTGCTTATCCCTCGGGTCCAATGTGCTGGTGCTGGTAGAGGTGGAGGTGGATGCGGTGTTGCGGACTGAGTCCCCACAAAATCTGGAACAGCGGTATCTAACAAAAAAATTTATATATTAAATTAATAACTTTTTTGTCATCATTTTGGGCCACAACATGCCGGCCCAATAGTCAAATACCCCCACACATGGAGGGCAGGTGGAGTCGAACTCGACACCGGTAAGATGGCAGCAGAGATGTGGCAACCACTTGCTCCTTCTTTATTAAATTAATAACTAAATTAATGAATTTAACAAATTACGACGTCTATTCCAATCCTAAAATTTGCATTCCAATCATCCTAAACGATAATTTCCAATCCTAACTAATTTCCAATCATAATTTCCAATCCTATATAGTTTAATTGACAAACAAAAATTACCTTTTAGAGAGATGTTGGAGTTTTGAGAGAGAGAGAGAGAGAGAGAGAGAGAGATTGTGACAGAATGAGGTCGAATGAAGAAATCTGGGCTCGTATATATAGAGTTTGTGGTCGTCGTAATTCCGATGTAATTTACCATCGAAATTACGATGAATTCGAAAGAAATCCGTCGTAAAATTTTAACCGAAAATTCAACCAATTTAATTTTTGATTACGACGATTTTACGACGGATTCGATGTAATTCCGATATAATTTACCATCGAAATTACGACGGATTCGTCGTAAAGTCGACGTAATCCAAAAATAGTCAACCCTATAATCATCGTAAGCCCTAAACCATATACCCTAAATTAGTATGAATTATTGATCGTTGTAAAATTGATGTAAATTTACATCGAATTTACAACGAAATACTAAAAAAATGATATTCGTCGTAATTTTGATGTAATTTTACATCGAATTTACAACGAATCCGTCGTAATATCATCGTAATCAAAAAATTCTATACCATATACCCTAAATTATAATGCACAATATTTAAATGTATCAACGAAGTATATTTGTGCATCCAAGACTTCTCTTAGTAAACAACAAATTCAATAACGACGTTTGAATCTAATTTCTGGAAATCTTCCTTATCTTGCATAATAATGCATAAGCTTTGTTCTTATATGTATATCAATAACATGCATGAAGTATATAATGTTATTGATTTTTGCGAAAATTAAAAAAAAAAATTGTATACAATGAGTATAACTTAGTTAGAACAAGATAAACGATGAAAAACAAATCATATAGAACATATAATCAACCCTATAATCATCGTAAGCCCTAAAGCTTATACCCTAAATTAGTATGGATTATTGATCGTTGTAAATTCGATGTAAATTTACATCGAATTTGCAACGAAATACTAAAAAATGATATTCGTCGTAATTTCGATGTAATTTTACATCGAATTTACAACAAATCCGTCGTAATTTTGATGTAATTTTACATCGAATTTACACCGAATCCGTCGTAATAATATCGTAATCAAAAAATTATATACTTTATACCCTAAATTACAATGCACAATATTTAAATGTATGAACGAAGTATATATGTGCATCCAAGACTTCTCTTAGTAAACAACAAATTCAATAACGACGATTGAATCTAATTTCTGGAAAACTTTCTTATCTTGCTGTATAAGCTTTGTTCTTATATGTATATACATAATATATGCATGAAGTATATAATGTTATTGATTTTTGTGAAAACTAAAAATTTTATATACAATGAATAGAATTTAGTTAAAACAAGATAAACGATGAAAAATAAATCCTATAGAATATATAATCAACCTTATAATCACAGTAAGCCCTAAATCAAGCTACAGATAGAGAAATTACGCTTAGCGTATGATGAAGTGTAGTGCTGACAAACACATGAGAGATATAGACAACATAAGGAGGTTTTGTCAGAAGTTAGCTGCGAGGTTTTTTGGTTCTTATGAAGTACTTGAAAGAATTAGTAGAGCAGCCTATCGTCTCAACCTTCCTGCAGATTTGAAAGTTCACCCAGTTTTCCATGCGTCTCAATTGAAAGCTGTGTTGGGTAAAGATCATAAGTGCAGCCACTTCCTCCTTATGTCTCTTACATTAGTGAGGTGACTTGGAACCAGAAGAGATCTTAGCTAAGCGCTACACAAAAACAGGGGAAGTAGAATTGTTGGTTAAGTGGGCAGGCAAACCACAACATGAGGGTACATGGGTGTTATCAGAAGTTCTCTTCAAGCAGTTTCCACAGGGCAAGCTTGAGGGCAAGCTTGCTCTTAATGGGGGAAGTGTTGATAGGATTCACCGTACCTATTATCGTAAGAAGAAGTCAAAAAAAGGAGATGCAGAGGAAGTTGGTGAGGAGACTGAACAGTCATAAGTCATAATGCTGAGCTGGAATAAGTCAACAAGAAGTAGAAGCCTCTAATTACTTTGGAAAGTTTGCAGTTAAAGATGATCAGAGAGAAAGGCGTAAAATAAATAGAGCCTTCGTTTGTTTACTCTTTTCTTATGCAATTTATGAACAGTTTGTACCAGAGAAATATCAGCTTCGTGTTGATCGATGTGAGATCATAGATGTGCTCGAGATGAGATCGTGATCCTTATTGTTTGTAATTGATTTTCTCTTTCAAATACAATGTTTCTCCTTCTCTTTCCTATCTTTACTCTAACATATTCAAAGATGGTTCATGAAACCCATTGATGTTAAAACTTCTTCTACCAATGGCGATGAGAGAAATGCCAATACCCAATCACAAATAAACCAAGAAGGCACAATGGGCCAGAAGCCACTGGAACCAGGATGAATACAGCTTGTTGAAACTATCGGAGTTTGAAGGAGTTTAGTTCGACGTCTATAGGGGATATTAGCACAATATTTCCCAGATATCTCATCGAAACCAAGAATCCAGATGATAAGGTCCGCGATGCAGCTCTGCAGTTAGGATATAATTAAGAGTATACTACTTATACATATATTAAGACAATACTGAATATATAAATCTATTGTTTGTTCATTCAAACTTGTGTTTGGTGATGATATACGATTAATACTATACAATTATAGGAATGTGTAGGTGGTATGGAGAGCTTGTTGATGTGTTGAGTGTTGTATGATATGCATGTTGGATGAGTTATTGTAAATGAAAAATAATATAGTAAGCATGTTTAATAAGAGTACATAATACGGAATTGCGTGAAAGGCATGATGCGATGTGATGATCCCATGGGGACGTGAGACAGTGCAATGGAACGTGTAACGGATAAGGACCGTGTTGGTGTTAGTAAGGCGGGAGTCCCCTTACTGCACGATTGTGTGCTAGGTATGGCGAGGGCCCAAAAATTGGTGACATATCCCATGGTGGCTAACGAGCCTGTGAATGGGTCGAGGACGATGGTGTGGCCATTTAACCACTAGGTGAGGCGCGTCCGGGCGCAGAAACACCGGTAGATAGGACTCTCTTGTGTGTTGTGTATGTGCTTTAGGCACAATGTTTGCTGCCTTTTTAGGTATAGATTTGCGAGTGTTGTGGTCGTTAATCGTTTGTGATAAATTCGTGGATCTCCAAAGCTCACTCTCACTGGATAATTTAAATTACTCATCCCCGCTTTTTCTATTTCTTTTGAAGGTTAGTAAAGTCAAAAGCATCGGTTCGTACGTTAGTGGATTTGTCAAAGGAAATCATTTTCGAGCGAGATCAAAGGAATAACACAGACTCTTAGTCAGGCCCGTGGCTATGCCCATTTTTTAGAAACATTGGCCTACGGCCCATATTTTTTAAAAAAATCGGAAGGGCCCATTTAAATAAAAAATCGGAAGGGCCATTAGTTTTACTCCTGGGCATTTTACCCGAGACCCGAACCGGACCCGATCCGAACCGAAACCATTTCGGTTCCTAAACGGGTCCAAAACTCTTCTACCCGAAAGATCCGGAACCGAACCGACCCGGAACCGAGAACCGATCGGGTACCCGAGAACCGAACCCATATATATTTTTTGTAGTTTTTTTCGGGTTTTCAAAAAATACCCAAAAATATACCCGAAAACCCGAAAATACCCTAAAACCCGAAAATACCCGAAAACCCGAAAAATATACCCAAAAATATACCCGAAAACCCGAAAAATATCCGAAAACCCAAAAATACCCGAAAAATATACCCGAAAAAATACCCGAAACCCGAAAAAATACCTGAAAACCCGAAAATATCCGAACCGATCCAAGATCCGATTTTTTCGGGTATTTTTCGGTTCTTGAATTTTGGACCCGAACCGATCCGGAACCGAGAGGACCCGAACCGACCTGGAACCGAGAGGACCCGAACCGGAACCGAACCGAAACCATTTCGGTTC
This sequence comes from Eutrema heterophyllum, assembly GCA_002933915.1. NCBI lineage: Eukaryota > Viridiplantae > Streptophyta > Magnoliopsida > Brassicales > Brassicaceae > Eutrema > Eutrema heterophyllum. Next base: position 606,091 of record PKMM01022747.1, on the reverse strand, counting down.
CTATTCGGGTCCAACACCCTCCTACCCGAAAGACCCGGACCCAATCGGTTCCTACCCGGACCCGGAACCGAGACCCGAATGCCCAGCCCTAAGTTTTAGTAACTTATGTTAAACGAGAAAGGCTTGGTTAGTGATTTTGTTGGAAAGAAGGGAATACAAATTATGTTTTAAAATTTCTTGGAAGAACTCTACTTTGTGAGTGGTGGAGCGCGGCTAGTTGGGATCATTTGGGTTCGTTTTTTCATCATGCGAAAGAGGCTCTCACTTAATCCGAGAATCGTATAGTTGTTGAACTCAGGACTGTTTTGTGGACAATTCAAAATCCGAGGGATTTGCATTATATTTCTATGATAATTGCGTGTAATTGTCACACGGCTATGGCGGCTTTGTCTAAGCCATCAGAGTGGCCAAGATATCGAACGCTATTTTGGAACTGATTTTTCATGTTGCTTTCCATTTTCCCAAATGGTCTTTTGAGTTAGTGTCTTGTACCTTCAACACTACTGCAACGTAATCAAACTCTTAACTATGTCATCAGTTTCGCTAACACAACGTAATCTAGACGGTCGAAAAGTGTAGGTGAAGAAAAGAGGAGACAAAACTTACTGATTTTGCATTTGCCAATATAAACCTAGCATGATATAGTCTTTTGTTTTATCAAACAATAACGTCCGATTTGGAAAATGGAAGGGTAATTTCCAGTATTATCGGAAGTTAATGATGTAATATAGAGGTAACTTTTATTCGAGAAGGGACTCTCTCGGGTCGAACCCAACCATGGAGTTTCCAAGTTTAAAGAGTGTTTGAGTGTTTGTCACAACTGTTTTGATAGCGGCAATGAGACAGATTACAAAGGACCCTCTCATCTCCTTTCAATAGTCTATCATTCTTCCTCTCAGTATAGCCTCCGCCTTACGCACTTCCTTCACCGGTCCAATCACAAATATCTGCACAAATCACTACCTTACATCTTTGGGTTCCACCATTGTCTCATTTAATGCTATATGTTGAGATTTTATTCCCGATGAACTAAAACTAACCTTGTCAGGTGGACCTTTTGCTCCTCCAATTAGAATCTCCGCGCTGCAAGACATAAAAACGTTATTTGTGATGTTTGATATATATCAGATGTCTTGTTTGCATCACTACAACATGAACGGGATGGTTTATACTTGCAAGCTTCCTTAATGGCGAGGATTGATGCTCCTTTTCTTCCGATCACACGTCCCATCTTTCCTGGTGGGACATCAAGCACTGAGAGGATCTCTTCTTCGGGACATTGATCTCCTAACTTCAGGTTATCTGCAACAGTTAAACGTCCAACTACAATCAGTAAATTAATAGAAGCTAACTTCACCCATTATTTTAATCTCTGTCTATCCCTTAATGAGGAAGATTGTGTAACCACACAGATTAAAAAAAAAAAATGAAAGAAAGATTTTATATATCTTCACGACTGCTGAGAGTAACCTAGTTCATGTCCTGAACGGGTCAATGTTTCATTCACACTGTATGCACAAACCTGGAATTGGAGGAACGGTTGGCCAATCAGCAAAATCAGTACCGTTCATGCAGCAGAGACACCGACAGTACAAAGCACCACGAACTGCAAGATGCCATAATGACCGCTGGTTCAGTTTTCCCATCATTTTGTGATAGAGATACAGAAGGAAGCGGACATCATCAGCGGCTGCACGGATCATGAGCTCAGTCATCGGCCTGTACGTCCAAAACTTTGGGTCCTACATTTGAAAGATTCAGGAAACACAAGACAACTCATTATCCATTCGGCAAGCATATTTTCAATTTTAAACTCTAGCACAGATTTAGTAGAAATGTTATGAACCTGCCGCATGAGCACACGGACTTCTTCTTTCTCATCATAGGATATGCCTGAACCAAATTAAAAAAAGTGTAATGTGATTGATTCGCCATCACATGATAGGCAAAATGTCAATATCACTATTTCAAGGTGCAAGATATGAACCAGAACAAGAACTTCCAAAAAGCAGGCTCTACAGATAAGGTCGAACTTGCATAAACATTTTCTCAGCTGGAAACCAGTATATCACTACCCAGAACAAGAGGCGGCGAGGATTAAATATTCAGAACATCATAAATAAAAACTAACATGATAATATAAAAAGTACCGCAGTAACGTGGATCAGCAAGGAGAGAAACAAACGATATGTAATCATCTAGAGGTCTCCTCCTGCCTTCTTGTTCTTCTATCAGAGAATAAGCAATCTGTGAACCAGAAAATAGTATAACAAGATCAGGACCAAGCCTTCTGAGGCAAGAAATAGCCTAGGTAAGAGATTTTCCATGTCACATCGAAAACGTACCTGAGTGTCCACAACATTGTGCAACCTGATCCCAAACTGAAAGTATAAGGCCTGTGGTACGGAAAAAAAGTTAAGCAATGTAGTCATGAATTGTAAATATGTCCTGAGCCACAAGACCAAGTCAACAAAAAAATAGTTCAGACACCTCACTGTCACGTTTGCAATCGTGAATCACTTTCGTGATGTAATTAGACTCGAGTGCAGGCTTACAGGCTTTCATAAGCATCTCTCCACCTTCGATGACATCAACCAAGTATATTGCATTAGAGAATGCAATCTGCGAAGACAGGATCTCCATTAAGAATTATAAACTACCAAGAGAAGTAAAGACATATATCATGGAACCAATAAACCGTCTGTTAATTCTCTGCGACATGCTCCACATTCTAAGACGCAAATATGAAACAGTAAAATCACACAAACAAAGGTCACCTGCATGATACAAAGTTTGCCATGTCGGCAGAGGTCAACACCCTCACAGTCAAAACCAATGACCAATTTCTTTTCAGGAGAAGGGTTTAAGAAATCAGCCGGAAGTTGCAAAGGCTCCGTCACTATATGAATCGGAACCGGTGGCTCATTAGCTTCTTGTGTCAGTGACCTTCCCCCTGCAGAGTAAAACCAAAACATGTAAGGACATGAGACAAGAGATTTATGACGATTTCCACTACTTGCATAATCGAAATACAAACAAATTTGCTGAAAATGTCTAGTAACTAATACAATCTAAACTGCAAACAGAGATACTATAATGATCAAATCCAACTCATACATTCATCTTTCCGCTGAATCTTGCTATTCCACAGTCCACAAGACATTTTTAGATCAAACCAGAAACTAAACCAAAATCAAATCGAGCATACGAAGAAATATGATGCATTGCTAGTCGTGTGACAGCCAAATAAGAAAGCAAGAGCGAAGCTATAAAATTATTTGGGGAATCAGAGAGATACGCAGATCGAATACGGTATAACAGAAACAGCGATCAGCAACGAGAATAACAGAGGAAGAAAGAAAAACAGAGAAATGAAATGACGACAAATTAGTAGCAAAGCGAGGAAGAATCCGGAAATTAAGGGATAGAGAAAGCGAATTGAAGAGGAAATTTAGGCACCTGGCTCGGGAGGAATCGGGACGTGAGCTCGCTGAGTTGGAGAAGACGACGCCATTTCGATCACAGCATCGAAGCGACTCGCAAGTTTTTTTTATTGAGGGGTGTCCAGATTCACCAACGAATGGGTTGAATCTGGTTTAGTAAAAAGCGAAACGATGGAATTTGGGCTGGGCTTAACTTAAAAGAGAAGCACAACTAAAATCGGCCCTTGGGCTGGGCTTAACTTAAAAGAGAAGCACAACTAAAATCGGCCCTTTTTGATAAAACCTTAAGCGGCGAAAATGCTCATTTAATTCTCTAACTATTTGCAATCGGCACATTGAATTCCCAACGATCGCATGTGCAAAATAATTCGTGGTTGACTTTGCAAATCGTGATAAAATAGTCGATCGTTAACCTCAATGAGTTTTGATCTTCACACCATCGTTCAAGCCTTTTTCATCCTCATATGCCTCTCAATGTTATCATTAAAGAGGGTGTCCAAATGTAAGCACAAGACCAAAACTTTCAACATGCAATGCCAGCTCGTTACAATAATAAAAGCCCCATTTTGATACCGATATATGGATCTAACTTAGATCATCTAATGTCTGAGTCTAAATCCAACATCAAACATTAAACTGAAATCCAAGAAATCATCGTGTACGGTCCATTTAGTAATCTAATCACCATGAATAATAAGGAAATATAAACCGCACATTGAACTTCTCCAAGTACCAATCAAGCGAAAATATCCTCTCTCTCCCTCTATTTTCTCTCAATTCTAAAATAAATGAAAAAGATGATTACCCTTTACAATCAAGCATATTCGGAAAATTAACAAAACTTAAAACCGCACATTGAACCCATCTAATGAAAAAGGCTTGAACGATGGCGAAGATCAAAACTTTTTGAGGTTAACGGTTGACTATTTTTATCATGATTTTGTGAAGTCAACCATGAGTTGAGGAATTATTCCGCACAGACGATATTTGAAGATTTAATGTGCTGATTACAAATAGTTGGGGAATTAAATGAGCATTTTTCCAAATGGTTAGTGGTAGATTGATTTTATACTTTGGCAAATACTTTGATATCTACACATCATAATCTCGCATCACTCATTGTTATTGAAACTACTATGATCCCCCATTAACTCAAGTATTACAAATACTATATACACGCTATTATCTCCATTTGTTGCTACATGGATTACTAACAGCAAGAAGTCAGCTAGTATGACCTCAACAAAAGAGACTTCCACTTCCAAAAAAGTCACAGCTCCATCTGCTCAAGCAGAACAAGATATTCGTAGGACTTTGTCTAGCTTACCTTTGGTCACCAATAGATTGGCCTCTTTGAAATCTTCAGATGAGGATGAAGCTTCGACTTCAGACGACGAGCCTAAACCGCTAGATTTTTTTTACTCCACTAGGCAAAATAATTATTCGGGAAATGCCAGTTAGATCGTCAGAAAACGTTAAGAAGATGTAATGGCAAACCGTAACAGGTGGATGCGGTAATTATGGTCGTGGTAAAAAAGGTGGCAGAAGCTAGTTGTGTCATTGGATGATGATATAGTCGAAGCTCGGGTATTCTAATCTTTTACAATCCATGTAATCTCTTTTAAAATTGGGTATGGCTTCAAGCTTTGGCATGTAATCGGCAATAGTGAATAAAATGATGGTTTTTAAAAAAGGATAGTTTAGGTGTATATGAATGGTTGGCCAAATAATTAGTTATATAACAATGGATAATTTGAAATTAGTTTAATAGGAGAGATAAAAAATTTTAGACCAAAATATATTTATCTTTTTTTTTTATTACTCCTAATGCCATTACCATGTAAATTGTGTTATCAATGAATATAATCGGTGACACTGTTTATCAACCGTCCGCCGACACTGTTTATTTAAAATCGTCGACACTATTCATCATCGGAAAAACATAATATTCGGTACTTGCTAGCGTGCTAACAATAATATCTGAGATTTGTTAACATGCTAACAAAAGTATCAGGTATTACTGTTAACGTGTTAACAATAATATATAATATTTGTTAACGTCCCATCTGCTACTTGTTAGCATGTTAACAATAATATCTGATACTGTAACGTGTTAACATAGTATGTTAGCGTGGTAACAATAATATATGATACTTGTTAATGTGCTAACAAAAATATCTGATATTTATTAACGTCTTAACAATAATATATGGTACTTGTTAATGTGCTATCCGATACTTGTTAGCGTGCTAACAATAATAACAAGTATCATATATTATTGTTAGAACGTTACAAGTATCATATATTATTGTTAATACTTTAACATACTTTGTTAACACGTTACAAGTATTACATATTATTGTTAGCACGTTAACAAGTACATGATATTTTTGTTAGCATGTTCACAAAACAAGTATTGAATATTACGTTCTCCGATGATGAATAATATCGTCGACTTTGGATGAACTGTGTCGGTGGCGGTTGGTGAACAGTGTCGTCGGTTTTATTCATTGATAACATAGTTTTTAAGTTAATGACATTGTATGTAATTACTTAAAATTAAAAGGGTATTAATGGGTTTTTTATTTTTATTTTTTTATTTATTTAATTTTGAATTATCCATTGTTACTTACTTAATTTTCATATTATAAATTGTTAGATAGTGATAATCAATACAATAAAATATTTTGTGCCTCTTCAGGAGCAGACACATCAACTTTTTCATGCTTTCTGAAACTGACACATCATTTAAAATGTACAACGGTACATCCAATCAAATTAAAAGAAATAATACAACTCAACTTTTTTCCACATCATTTAAAAGTTATATCCAATCAAATTAAAATAAATAATACACCTCAGCTTTTTTGATTCCATAATTATTAGTTTCTAACATGTGCCAAACGCGAGATTATAATTTTTAATTAATTCAAATTATGAAATGTAAAAAAATTTACAAAATTAGAAAGAGAAAAATAATACCTTTTGATTTTTGAAATTGAGCAAGTGAAGAAGGAGAATCGAACCTGAAAGCGTCAAAATCGTACCAGTGATGGGAATCGGATCCGCGAGAACTGGTGAACATGAAGACAGCGGAGGCGAGTGAGAAAGAGAAAGAGGCGAGGTGGAGTAGGAGGATCAAGGAGTTGAAGCGGCGGAGTTTCTCAGCTGTGACAGTGGAATGGAAGTGAGTGCGGTCTCGCGAGGTCAGAGATTCGCCGTTACAGAAGGCATGCAGCGAGCGCATGGTGGAGGAGACGACCGGGGGAGATTGTCGTTAACGGTGGTGACAACGAAGAAGAAGAAGAAGAAAAAATAGTCTAATAACCAGCCGGTTTAATATCGTCGCTTATAATAAAGAAAATACTTTCAAAAACCAAAAGAGTTATATTTGAATGTTAAATTGTTATCAATTCCATAATTATAACGCGATATTATAATATTCAATTAATTAAAATTAATTTAATTTTAAAATGTACAAAATATTTAGAAAATACACACACATCGAAACATTAGAATTACTAATAGAATTTTTTTCATAGCATATCATTTATTATATAAACAATTGATATTCACTATAATTAGTTTGTAATCTGAATTTATTTAGTAATATAATTTGTGTCACACGTAAGCCATAAGCCAAAATTTGAGAGCTATATACAATAATCATTTTAGAAATGTATTTTTTTTTATTTATGTCCATGTGTTATTTATAAAAATGTGCATTCAAAATACTTATTTTTTTTTTTATCTATATTGCATTTATTAGAACATGAGATTAAGTGAATGAACAAAAGCAGAGCAATTACGAAAGGGTTTGGAGTATAACATGAGCTGAGAGGTGAGCCAAGTGATCCGGCAGGTTCTCCACTTAATATCGGGCTAAAAACAAACGACTTCCTTAGAGGTTTGGGTGGGAGTGACGCTATGCTGATAAAAAACGTTTGAATACATTACGGTGAAGAGTGTTTATTCATGTAGGGACATGAGATAGATCATAGGCATATGACCAAAAAGAGTAGTGAAAGTAGCAAACAATAAAACCATCTCTATCATCATGGTGTGAATGAAGCCTTGGAGTATGAATAATGAGTACGAACGAAAATGAGATTAAACTAATTCAAAGACATGGAGAGATGATAGTATTGAATATGTTGAAGAATTGTTTTTGTTTCCCATTGCAAATTTTGATATATAAAGTAAAAAAATATGAGAGGATAAACTTTAAATAAGAATATGAGGCGGTGACAAATGCAACATCAATCAAAATCATATTATGTTAATTGCATTGCTTTTTGCTCGATCTTTGTTTGTATACGAACAAGAAATGAAAGAGTTCGCTTGAATTTCTGAAAATTTACATGTTTTCTTTTTGTTCATGGTTTTATTTTTGTAAACCCATAAGAAGTGTTTCTCAAATATGCATATACTTATTTTTTGTAGTATTGTGTTCGTGTTGACATCTAAGATGTCAGCTTATGATTAAGTTATTGGGTGAAAGCTATTAGATAAATTAGGTTAAAAAAACAGCCAAAATATGACAACAACCTCCAACATGCTGAAGTTACTGAAAATGAATGAATCGACAATGATCTAAAAAAATTATAGAAGTCGGTTCACTAAAGTCTAAAGTTAACAAAATTTTGATTCACAGTGTTTTTTTTTGCAGGTCAATGATAATTATGTGTATACTAAAGAAACTCAATTGGAGAGAAAATATCAAATTATAAGATATTAATATAAAAATGATTTAAAAGAATTTCGAAAGCACATTTATCAAATAAAACATACTATTAATTCTATAAAACAATATATATATAGGGATGTCAATTAAGGCCAAAGCTCGAGGGCCGGGCCGGCCGGGCTCAAATATATGCGGGTTTTACGGGTTTCGGGTCGGGTCGGGCCAGCCTGATTGACATCCCTATATATAAAGTACCGTAGTGCAGCGCGATTAACTAGCTAGTGGGTCTGTTCGTTTGCTTGCCGCAGGAGGCTGCGACTGCGACCAAACGGTGTTCGTTTGCATGACCCAGCTTCCTGCGGCCAAACGTTGCGTCCGGACGCAGCGATTTGCGTCCAGACACAGCGATTTGCTTCAAGACGCAGCGATTTGCGTCAAGACGCAGCGATTTGCGTATGAAATTTCTGGACGCTAAAAAAATTCAACGTTGCGTCTGGAACTGTTGCAATCAGTCGCAGCGACCAACCACGCGGCTGCCAAACGAACAACAACCGCTGCGTTTGGCCGCCGGTCGTAGCCGCAGCCGCTAGCGACAGACAACCGAACAAACCTAATATCCTTTAAAAAAACAAAAATAAAAACAAAATAACCTTTAAGATTTCTTACTTTTTAGGTTTTTCTTATTCACAAGCGGGTCCCCGTTGTCACGCACTTTCCGATGGTGAAATCTTCTTTAATCGATTTATCTATAATATCCCCAAAGGATCTTCTCCTTCTATCTTATTGGCCCCCACTCTCCTATCTCTTTTTCCCTTTCTTCTTCTACCTCTCTCTCTCCCCCACAAGTCATCATCTTCTTCCTCTCTCACAAACCTCCGAATCTTGTTCCTTTTGGTAAGTGTTTAAACATTTCTACTTGATACCATGACCATCTCTGTTCCCAACTAGCTTCCTCTACCCGAAAACTAGCTTCTCTCCGACCCGACCCGACCTCATCTTAGCCTTCGAGCTTTGGGTCTGCTAGTTTCTGGCTGTAGCGCGTGGAACTCCTTTGGCCTTGGTGTGATTTGTTCCTTCCGTCGGGTTTTTGATTCCATTCTCTTTGATCGGTTAGATCTAACCGTAGTCGGTGGTTTAATAGTTGCAGCTGGTTTTCGTGAAATTGGTGTGACTTACAATTTTAGTTAGATAGTTGGGGGAGAAGTGAGGGTTTTGTGTGAATTCGAGATTATTAGGGTTTGACAAATTTCCAAGCAAAGGTTTTTTATTGATGAAGAGAGGGAAAGATGAGGAGAAGATACTGGAGCCGATGTTTCCTAGACTTCATGTGAACGATGCAGACAAAGGAGGGCCTAGAGCTCCTCCAAGGAACAAGATGGCTCTCTATGAGCAACTTAGCATCCCTTCTCAGAGGTTTAGTAGTGATCATGGAACAACGTTGCCTCATAATTCCAGCACTTTGGTTCCTCCTGTTGGACCATCTAGCCAGGTATTGTTGTGTTTTAGTAATAGGTTTGTTATGGGTTTGGGGTTGTGGAAACTGATGTTTATATAGAGCTTGCAAGAAAGAGAAGGAGTTCATTGGTCAATGTCCTTGCTATTATTTCCATGTTTCAGTTGTTTTTGCTTATGGAATTGGACTTTTGGGATTTTATCATAACATGAATGATTAGGGAGGTTTATCTTTTAAAATTAATATTCTTGTTGTGCCTAGTAGAAGATTATGGTTTTTTATGTAGGTTCTTGACTAGCGAGCTTTGCCCATTTGAATTGTTTATCGAGTAAGGTAGGATATGGATGTTGACGACTAAGCGAATCCATCATTTGAATCTGATGGTTTAACAATAACTTTAAGTTTCTCTTGTGATTGTTTACGTTCTGAAGTTCCATGAATGCTTCTCATGACTGGCTAGAGCATTCTTGGCTATTACTAATCTGGTTACTTTTGTACTTGACTCAATAGGGACATGGGAAATAATACTTTTTACCCTCTTTTTTCTGCAGCCTTGCAGCCTGGAAAGAAACTTATCTGCCCAGCATCTTGATTCTTCCGCTGCAGTCCATGCAACTGAGACGTTTGTCTCCCAAATGTCCTTCATGGAAAATGTGAGAAATTTGGCACAGCATGATCAGAGGAAAATAGTAAGAGAGGAAGATGATTTCGCAGTTCCAGTATTTATTAACTCAAGAAGATTTCAGTCTCATGGCAGAACCAAGAGTGGCATTGTGAAGGAAAAACACACCACATCGGTTAGAGACCAGGCCAAGGGGAGCACAAAACGAGGTGGCTTTGTAAACCCTTTAGATATATCAGCTACAGAGGAAATGGATCTTGAAAAATCAGCATCGAGTTGTGACAGACTAAATAATTGTAATGCTTCCTTGAGACGAGAGTCTAGAAATAGGTTGGACCGAGATGATGGTGAAACTCATGTGATGGACACAGATAATGGAGTTGAATCTCAGTTGGCAACGGAAAGTCATTCAGAAGAGGGTCATGGCAATCCTAATGACGTTGATAATGGTCTTGAGTACTGCAGAAGTAGAGGATATGCCTCTCTGCAAGAGATAAATGAAGAGGCAAGTGATGATGATTCTGATTATTCAATGGTGGATTCTATATCCAGCATGGATGTCTCTCCCGATGACGTTGTGGGAGTATTAGGTCAAAAACGTTTTTGGAGAGCAAGGAAAGCTATTGCCAAGTAAGTTCACTAGATTTCAGTTAACTTGGTTATTTATTTCTGCTCTTTCTATCCATCTCTTTCTTTGATACCGGCATTTGCTACTTGCAAGAAATTAATACTAATGCATTGTTCCTTAACTGGACTGAAGCTTTCCTCTGTTGTCTTTTGCTATTTCATGGATAACTGTGGTAGGGGAATATTTCACTATTACCAAATTTCTAGTTTACTTTTCTTTAGTTTTTTTTAGTGCTTAATGATGCAATGGATTGTTGACTTACATATATGATTATAACTCAGTTTTATAGTGTTTCATTTTGGGAGAAAAGATTTCTGGTTTTTTGGTTGAGCAGTGATGGTTCTATAGTGGAGAGGCCCCTGATTCCTGTCAAAATGGTCCTATTATATGGTAGTTGAAGAGCCCTTGGTAACATATTAACGCATTTAACACATTGGATCATGTTAGCAGGGGGGGGACATTCTCTGTTGACGTACATTGTGCAAGGTGCCCGCCGAGACAGTTCATGGCTTTATACTGTCTTCTTTGCATCTGCATGTTGGAACATGTCCCTGTCTCGGTTTGGTATTGCTTTTATTCTGCACTGTCGTCTTGGGCATTTTCCCTTCTTGTCCTTCAAGGGGTTGAACCAGGTAGGGAAATGTGCTTTGGAGGACCCCGGGATCTAAATTTTAGTTAACCATACATAAAGCTAGTTATGAGTCTTATGAGAATGCAGAATTATAGTTGCTTCTTGCTACTGCTTAAGAGGATCCTTAGAGTGGTTGTGAACTACGGAGTTTCTATGGATTTTAGACTCCATGACTCGGGTTTTAAGGTTCTAGGTATTCTTATCGCTATGGTAAGGTGTCGCGATAAGCTGCGGTAAGCTAGATATCAGTGAACCCATCCCTTGAATTAGGGGTCTTCAATTTTACTTTTTCCTTTTTTTTTGGCTTTTATGTGTGTCCTTGGACGCATTGATTTGCTTTTCCATTATTGTTGATTAGAGAGTTATGTATTCTTGCTTCTTTTTTTTCTCCATCTCATTTTCAATTCTATTGTTCCATTAGCTGTTCAACAGGAACTCTGTCTTTTTTTGCCAAACTTTTTATGGGTAATCTTCTTGATGTGACTGTTTCTCCTTACAGTCAACAAAGAGTATTTGCTGTTCAATTATTTGAGTTGCACAGACTGATTAAGGTAAATTCATTCAGAAACATTCTCCTATATTTCCATGATTATTTGTTTTGTTTCGGGCTGAAACACATGTATTCAACTGTACTTTGTTTTCGTAATAATCAGGTTCAAAGACTTATTGCTGCATCACCGGATGTCTTGCTTGATGACATCAATTATCTTGGAAAAGTTGCTGCTAAAAGCTATCCAGTGAAGAAGCTCCTTCCATCAGAATTTATAGTGAAGCCTCCTCTACCACAGGTTATCAAACACAGGAGCGGCGACTCGGAGAAGACTGACCAAAATAAAATGGAATGCTCAGCTGAGAATGTAGTCGGAAGATTGTCAAACCAAGGTCATCATCAACCTTCCAACTACATGCCTTTTGCGAGCAACCCACCCAACGCTTCGCCAGCTGCAAATGGATGTTACTTTCCTCCTCAGCCTCCTCCTTCAGGAGGAAATCAGCAATGGTTGATCCCTGTAATGTCTCCTTCCGAAGGGCTGATATACAAGCCGCACCCAGGTCTGGGACACACAGGGCCTGTCTGCGGAGGGTATTATGGTCATTTTATGCCTGCACCAATGGTAATGGGTAATCTCATGGGCGGTGGTCCGCCTCCGTTTCACCCGGGCATGGGATTCCTATCTCCTGGTAATGGCTACTTCCCTCCAAATGGTATAATGCCCACCATGATGAACCCTTACTGTTCCGGCCAACAACAACAACAACCGAATGAGCAAATGAATCAGTTTGGGCATCCCGGAAATCTTCAGAGCGCATCGGCTTTAAACACCCAGCAACAGAGCTCCGAGGCTCCACAACAACAGCCAACGAGATCTTATCCTCGGGCTAGAAAGAGCAGGCAAGGGAGCACAAGAAGCAGTCCAAGTGGTCTAGAGGGAGTCTCTGGTAAGAACTCCTTTCGGACATTCTCAGCAGTTGATGATGACAACAACAACATCAACAACAACTCGCCTGAGCAAATGATGACGACAACCACAACCACAACCAGAACAACTGTTACTCAGACAACAAGAGATGGAGGAGTGACGAGAGTGATCAAGGTGGTTCCGCACAACGCCAAGCTTGCGAGTGAGAATGCTGCAAGGATTTTCCGATCAATACAAGAAGAACGTAAACGCTACTGACTCCTTCTCTAACCACTCTTAAGCCTCTCTTTCCTTTATCTTTTTTCGTAAATTGTGGTGTTTGCGACTGGATATGTATTCTAAAAATGTTAAAAATTGTGATAGATGTCATTCTCAAAATATGTACAATGTAAACGTATGTAAGCTTGGCTGTCACCAATCCTGTATATATATCAAATATCTTAAGACCTTCAAAAGATCGGAAGACATACGTTTATCGTGACTTTTTCCCTCCATTTCAGGTTTCCACCATGTTTCTAAGAGTTTCCAATTTCGAAACGTTTCAAAAACGGGAAACGGAGCTTGGACGGAGTTTTCATGCAACCTAGCTATGTACAATCAATGTTTCTTTTCTCTGAGATTGATACCAAGAACATAAGCACACCATATTTACATTAACTTGTGTACATAGGAAAGATGATATTTGGAAGTGGAGACCGGTAAGGAAATTCGTATTAAGATATACACAGAGATGTTATTATCATCATAAATGGAGATTTGAGGGATTGATATAAACAAATATTGGGGCAGAGAAAGAGGATTAAGCACTGAATCCGCGATGAAGAGAGCTCCAAGGACCGGCCGGGATAGTGGGACAAGCCTGCATTGCTGCCTCCTCCATCTGCTCCACCTGAATCCCTGCGTTGCATATGTTTGCAATGGACCTCATGTGCTTGATTCCGTACTGAGACAATGATCCACAGTGCCTCTCGAAAGCTCTCACCTACCAACCACATGAAGGAGAAGAAGATGTGATCATCACAAGAATCTTAATCATCGAAAAAATTATGCATATGTAAGTGTTTTTTCTTCTTTCAGTTTTATCATCATTCAATGAGGACTGAAAGTGAGATTATTCAGAAAGGTACCAGTGTTTTAAGGCAGTCCCAATTGTCGACAAGCGGTTTTCCAGAAGGCCGGACTTTATTTAGCACCAAAGGACCTTCTGAAATGCCAAACAAGAGTTTCCCAATTAATAGAACGCTATTGTCGACGTGAAGTCTGTGAGACATTGCTTCGAGGACTTGCTTCTGCGCTTCGGCTTTTCTTGCAGAACCTTCCGGTGCCTTTCGATACTATACATGCAACAATAACTTTATAGGTTAAGTAATCAGATACAATATCAACAAAATTACAGAGTCTTTTTGATTTCACACAGGGCGCAAAGAGAGTAAGATAAACCTTATCCCAGAAATGGACAAGATCCGCGTCACGCTGGTTTGTAACTCTTGAAGGCGGCCTTAGTGAATTCTCATCCACAAAGGTGTAGTTTTCATTGTCTGGGTTTGTTCCCATGTAAAGGACGAGCTTCTCCTTGCCGAGTCCTACATCCCCAAACTCCATGACATGAGAACCATATGTCGAATTAGAGCCTGCAGTCCTCTTTTTCACCTGAAACAATGACATCGTTTTGATCTCAACGAACATCACTTCTTACTTAAATCACATGTATACAAAACTTGAAGCTTACTAGTTCATATTGTTGGTACAAACTCTCTGTCTGTAAATTGTGTTTATCACTGTGCATTGAAAACAAACAAATAAGAAACCTATCTCAAGAATGCTCCTACTCTTCATTGTCATATTATTAACAGTTGTTTAGCATACCTATCTTCCATCCAAGCAACACTGTATAAGTCACCCAAACAAGTCTCATACTCTTTGGGTGGACTAGGATCCTCTCCAGGACAATAAGTACCCCAGCTGCTTTCTTCTGCGTTCGATGCAGTTGTTGCGTAAATGTTTAAATCCTCTGGTAAAAGGCCTTCGAAAATACTTCCAGATTCACAAGCCTCTAAATAAAACACCTGCAAAATCAAAAATAGTCAAGCCAGCCAAATCACAGGCAGCTAATAAAGAATGCATTTGAGAAGAATCTTGGCATTGTACCAAGCTCTTATAGGTTCCAGAAGCATGTTTTTTCTTCAAGACATCGTTGAGATCGTTCGCATATAGGTAAGGAGAAGTCGGCATCCCTACAAACAACCATGTAGACTGAATCACCAAAACTTTTGTCATCAATTTTGTAGGACGTTTAACAGGAGAAACAAAATAGGACAGAACTCACCGAGCACTCCCGGGCCACCGTGATCGCTATAGTATATGAAGATATGATCGTTTGGACCACTATCTACAACCTTGCCACTTCCACCTTTAAGAGCCGTTTTGTTTCCAAGGATCACAGCAAATAAATTATCAACGTTAACATCATCTCCAGTGTAATCCTGCCACGAGCAAACTCCAAAATCACAAAGCCCTTAATGGATCATTCAATGGTCCATAAACCGCGACGAAAAATCGAAACAAAGCCAAAAAAAAAGAAAAAACCTTGGGAACTCCATTATAGACATCCTCTCCATGAGGACTGTTAATAATGATTCCAGGCCTTGGGTTCTCTTTGTTCTTTGCAATGTCATCATACATAAACACTATAATATTTTCCTCTTTCACTCCACCTTTCCTCAAAAGCTGATAAGCATGACAAACATCTGCCTAAAAAACCTTAAGAACTCGTTAGTCTCTACTAAACTAAAAGCTTCATAGTCTCAAATTAGAGACAACATTGATCAAAATAAAAAAAAAAAAATGGTTAGATTTCGAGTCTAATCATTCGATTTTAACAAGAACTGTAGCTCAAATTGACCGAACCTAGCTTAAAAAAAAATTAAAGGGACCTCGTAGATCCTCCATTCGAATTGTACAATCTCGTAGATCCAACATTCGAATTGTACAATAATCAGGATTGAAAAACGACCAATTCATACCCGAACTAATGTGCGCAGTCATACACCAACTACAAAATTTGGAAAAAACATACATTGACACATACACAACCTATTTTAAAGCTAAATTAAGGTCAATGTATGTTATAGCAAAATTATGTTAGTTCGTGTATGGCCAAATTAAGTTATGTAGTTTGTGTGTAAATCGGCACAACACAATAATTTTGGGTACGGGCCATAGTTTTTTTTTTTTAATAAACCATGGGAGTTCCGGATTTTCAGCCTATAATCTCCCCCAATACCGAGTCCGATTTAAAGAATAACCCTCCGTCCCAGAGGAGATTAAACCCGGGCACAATGAAACCAACCCGTTGTGTTACCGGTAGGCCACCAACTCTTTGGCTGTTTTCAACGTTAACTAAACAACTAGCAAAGATCACAGTAAGAAACAATATCAGCTGAAACCAAAAAAAAATTCACAAAACGTTTCGTGAAATCCGCGCCGAATGATTGGTGAAGATAGAAGAAGTAAACGTAAATACAAAGCCAACCTAAAACAAAATCGAAATTTAAAATATGATCAAGAGAGGATCGCGTCAATGATTACCTGATGCCTGTAATTCCAGTATCCGCTAGATCCGGCGACGAGAACAGCCCACTTAGTACCGGCCGACGAATCATCATCGTCCTCAGTCGTACGGAAGAACTTAGAAGCTTGAGAAGGCAGTCTGATGACATCACCAGAGACGGTGATTAGAGAGATGAAGAGGGCGAGAAAAGAAACGGCGACGGTGACGGAGACGGAGACGGAGACGGAGACGGAGACGGAGACGCGTGACATGTTTTTTTTTTGGGATTATTATTTATTCTCCGGCGAGAGTGGTGACGTGGATAAGAATCTTTGGATTAGACGGGGCCTGCTATTTATAAAATATTCAATGAATCTTTCTTTGATTGCAAAATAACGTTTGTCCATTACTTTGTTTATTTGAAACACGCAAGTAAAGTTTTATAGATGTTCTTTTCTGTTTTGAATATTTTCAGTTAAAAAATTTACATACGTTAAAGCAAAAGTCACGAGAAACACAAACTTGAAAAGAAAAAAAAATCATATTAGACTGATTTTACGGCTGTTAATAATCCTAATAATCCAACCATAACACGTGGACATTGATTTAGGGGTTAGACTTCGCGGTAAACCCCCTTGACTATTATTACCCAATCTATTTTTTCCTTAAACTTTTAACCTCATCACTAAACCTTCTAATTTTATAAATCTCATCAATAAACCACCCGACCTATTTTATTCTGCTCAATTCCACATTTAAAATAAATTTTGTGAAATTGCGGTTAATTAAAAAAAATGTTTTTACCCAAGATCCGACCCAAAAAAAACGAAACCTGGTTAGCTAAACCCACAAAAGAAAACCCGATTGGTTGAACAAAACCTCTAACCAAAAAAGAGGCAATTCAAAATCGACAAAAACATTGTAGCAAGTCAAAATATATTTGGGGATTAGGGTTAGTCGTTATCTCCAATTTGTGTTTCTTCGATTATGGGGTTCGTCGTTATTGTTGATTCTAGGGTTTGTCGTTATTTCCGATTTGGGTCAAAATCGATTCGGGGATTTAGGGTGATTGTCGATTTCATAGTGTTTCAATATATAGTGACGTTTTCTCATTCATCATCTGGTATTTGATTCATGGGTTCATCATATGTTTTTCATTCACCATCATAGTGGCGTTTCTCATTCATCATCCGGTCCAGTGACGTTTTCATTTTATACTGAAAATTATCGTCATATGTTTCGATATCATTGACGATATTTCGATATATGAAGAATTTGCCTGCGTGGTTTTTTTCTTCACTCTTTAGTTTGTTCTTTCAGTGATATATAGTAACATTGAGAATGAGTCGAATGACAGAGAAAAGGTATATGAATCTAATACATGTGGGATATCCTCACAAATCTGATCGATAAGACATGTAGATATTACAAAGACTTTGAAAGAATTCCACAATATCATAGCCAACAAGCATAACTTCGATTTTGACTTCTGACTTAAGCGTCTTTAAAAATTAAAACACTCTTTCAATCCTTTTTCTCGTTTAATGGTTTTCTTTTCCGGGTTTTGTTCAAACCATTCGGATTTCGTTTTTTTTGGGTCGGATCTTGGATAAACGCAATTTTTAAAATGCGATTTGTTTTAGTCAACCGCAATTTCACAGAATTAATTTTAAATATGAAATTAAGCATAATAAAATAGTTCGGATGGTTTAGTGATGAGATTTATAAGATTGGAGGGTTTAGTGATGAGGTTAAAAATTTGGGGAGAAATAGATTGGGTAACAATAGTTGAGAGAGTTTACCGAAGTCATCCCTTGATTTAGCGATTTCACATTTTGAATTTTGTATATTCATAGAGACTTCCTATAATTTTGAGATTTTGTGACTAGTCTCATAAGGATGTAATTTTGAGATTTTGTGACTAGTCTCATAAGGATGTATATAATTTATGGTAATTATTTTATAAATTTTAGAGCTGGTCTAGTAATTGCCCTGAATTGTAAGTTTCTTATGTCGAATTAATTGCGTTTAAGCAAAATTAAGGCTCTGCTCGTTTTTTTTTATCTGGATACAGCATCTAAATTCAGTATTTAAATGCAATTTCCAGATACTATTTTTGATTTGTTCGATTTAGAAAGACTCCAGTGTCTGTTTTACTTGACAAATGACCATTAAGTATTATGTATATTGTTCTGCTAAGTGTTTGTTCGGATTGCTGCTAAGCTTAGTGAATAAGAAACAGAGGATCCAGTTTTCCTTCAAATCAAAATTTTCACGAGATTGGAAGAATCCCAAGTATCCCCTTATAAATCCCGTATACATTTAGCATTAGTGGTGGATACTCAAGATGAAGCTCTGCCAACTGAGCTATCGCCGCTTTACTGTTACTAGGCTAACAATCTAAAACTTAAATCTCTTTATTATTTATATTTTTATTTAGAAATCTATCTATCTATCTATTATATAAAAGATGGACAACTCTCTCGAAAATGAATTATCAAGAGAGTTATTACAGAGTAGCCTCTTCCCATTCGTTGTCGTCAACCTTTCATCTTCACTGTATCAACTTTGACATAAAGAAATCCACTCATCAGAAATCAATGCGTTCAAAATCCAGAAACGTTTACTTGGAGCATTCAATCCCTCTCTCTAGAAGCCGTCGCCTCCATCCACTAATGTCTAGATGATTCTTTCACTTAGGGTTTCAAAGTTGAGAGAGAGAAAGAGAGAAGACGGGGATAATAGCGAATTTGATGCTGAGATTACTGGAGCTGCTCGCTTCCAGCTTCTTCATCTAAAGGTAACCTGAAAATCTCTCATTAGTCTGAATCTTACCCTGAAAATAATCTGAATGTGAAGCCGTCTCTAAGTTTGATTTGATTTAGGCTCGCCGTGGATGAGTAAAGGATCTAGCACTGGTGTGAGGCCCATGATCATGGAATCGCCATTGGAGAAGAGATTTTGAACCACATTTAAATATCTGCAACAAGAGACACAAGCTGTTTGAGGCCACTAAATTATCTGCTAATATCTTTTAGACTTCTATTCTTTTTTTTAATCTTTTTAAACCAACAAATATATTGTTGCCTCAAGCATGTGATATTTTCTTAACATACGACTTATGTGGGTTAAATTTCGCTGTAGAGATTATTTCACCATTGGCCTTCACCACTAAACCATCTACTGATAACGTTTGTAATAAGAATTCTTTGACTTTATGTGAATTTTTGAGCTTTTTTTTTTTTTTAAATTGGACAAAATAAGAGATGGAGATTGCAGAGAAAGTGAAATCTATGAGCAACTACCACCTTCATTTTAGAATAAATTAATTAGCTCTTTCTCCCTCATTCACTTTGAAAATTCATACATGCTGAATAAAACCTGCTTCCCTACCTTCTAAAGTTAGTAGGTTCATTTTTTTTTTTTTTTTGTAAACGTGGTTAGCTAATGATTCATGTTAAATGCACTTTGTTGTCTATATTTTTTTTTAGAAATTAAAATACGAAAGATGGATCGAACACACGTCTTTCAAAGAAACAAAGTTGTTAGGGAAGATGTGAGTCAAGAAAAAAAGCTGTGGGGAACAAAAAAAATGTAATAGCTTTGTCATCAATCACGAAAATAGCTTCATATTGTTTCATAACGCTTGAAATTGTTTCGTACCGTTTTGTAGTACTTCAAACCGTTCTAATTCAAAAGCTTAATTCTCTCAAACATTTGTGGTGTTGGGAGAAGATACTTTTGTAGAACATCTGTTTTATTAGTTATGAATAGATTTAAAGTATAGTCACAAATATTAGCATTAGGGGTGCCCAATTTGGGGAAATTCAACCCAACCAACCCAATCTAAACGGAAAAACTCAAATTACTTTGGATATGGATTTCTATAAAAAAACTCAGTTAGGTCTAATAAAGTTTATCAGTTTGCTTTTATACACAAATGTTAACTTTTTTTTTAACTCGATCTCGTAATCTCCGAAAACTCGTAACAATATCTTTTAATATTGTCTTATTAGTATATCATAGAAGATATCTAATAGATGAAATACAAAGAGAAACCAACGGTCTTTTTTGCATTGGAAATTTAGTAAGATCGAACTTCTTTGGCGATACCAAGACGGTCTTATTTCGAGTCTTAACAAAGTAAAAAAAAAAAGAAGCATTCCCGTACCACAATAGCATACACTCTTCTAATACTTTTGATGATAACACGAAAACAATTTCCATGATTTAGATAGTTTTTCCTCCGATTTTTCTCCTCATTCTCTCTTCTCCTTAGCTCTCGTATCTCGCCGTGGTGTTTGACCGGTGTGCGGCGACTCCTCTAGCGCCGACACCGGTCCCGCCTCCTTTCTTTCTTTTATAGGTGTGTTGTTTTGTGGTGAAGGTTAAGATGGTGGAGGGTGTGATCCGAGATGGAGTGGTTGACTTCGTTCAAATCTGGTTTGCGATCTGAGCTATTTGAAGATGGTGGCACCTGTCGTGGACGGTGCGGTGATTTCCGATGGCTTGAAGTTCCAGATCTAGCTCTGACGAGTCTCGTCGAAATCTCTTTCTCTCTACCTTGTGTTTCCAGATCTGAAGAGGTCGCGATCGTTTCTGGGGATGGAGGGTGGCTCGTTGGCTTCTCCTCTGATCTTTGTCGTCGCTTCTCTTCAGGTTTTGGTCGAGTCATCTATTGGTAATTAGGGGTCTTGGTTTCATTCTCTTTGATCTCGGGAAAGTGCCGGTTTGGTCGTGGTGTTTGGTTTTGGATAGTTTCCGTTTTTCCCTATTTTATGTTCGTTGAATCTTTGAAGTTTGTCTCCTTCCACCGCCGTTTAGTTTAGATGAATAATAGATTTTATTCCGTGGTTTTTTACTGATATGTTCTTGTAATGCTAGCCCCTACTGGGGAGGCAAAGTCCATGATTTAAACTGTGTCAAGAGAAGATTAGGTGGGTAGGAGTTAGATTCATGTTCTTGTGCCTCAATTTTTAGGGTTAATCGTTTTAATTGGTTACTCATCTGCGGTTTCCTCTATCCTCGTCTCTCCTCCGCTTGCATTGGTTGGCCATATCTGCTGTGTCTAGTGAGCTCTGCATTTCTGCGTCTTTTTGTGCTCTTCCGACTTTCCCCATGGTTTCGAGAGTTTCACTTTTGTCTTTAATATTCCATCTTGTGTATTTTGTTGTGTATCCCTTTTTAGGATTTTGTCTCCATGAGTGTCATGTACTCGCTAGCTCTGTTTCTGGGAAATTTTCGTTTTTCACCAGTTTATTGTACCAAAGTTGTATTCCGCGATCCTATGATTAATAAAATCTAATAATAAAGTGTTAAAAAAAAGATAGTTTTTTTTTCTTTGATTGTCTTTGTTAATTTTTTTCTGGAAGAGTTAGATTTGGTGAATCCCGCTCTAGACACGCAAGTAAATCATATTTTTTTTTGCCATCTAAATTTTTTTACAAATTAAGAGAACAATTAGATGGACAATTTTTCAACTGATAATTGATCCGTTCCACAAAAATCCACGCAGATTGAGACCACGACGAACGACTTTCCTTGCACCACGCAAAAGATTTCCTGTAAGCTGTATAACGTGGATTTCAACTAGGTTAAACAAATAACAAAAGGGGATCAGATTCTCATTTTATTAAGTATCTCGGTGAAGTACAAGGAAAATTAGGTCGTCGGAGGTCGACAAGCTAATCGGAAATCAAAAGAGAACTAAGACACTAAAGCCGGGAAACTCGGAGCTAAAAATCTCTTAGATCTCGTGAATGAGTTGTACGATGAGATCTTCGAATGGTCGAGACCCCTATTTATAAGATCTTTTGTCGGCTAAAACTTGGTTATTTCCTTATTTTTCTCGGATACGGATAATGACAATTATCCTTTTTTCTCGGCGAAGATTTCTTTTTTTTCACGGAAAGGATATGGAAACTTTTCGTTTAACACGGAGCTCGGTGCTGACTTAGTAAAGTGGGGCTTAATGGGCCCTGAGGCCGGTAATAGAGCCAATGTGGGCTGTTTTTTCAGTGGTTATAAACTTTTATCAACCGGAATCAATTGGGCCGATCTCGGGTTAAACCGAGTTAAATTGAGTTAAACCGGGGGTGCGGAGCTTACCAACAACAATAAGCCCCCCAGTTCGGCGAAGTTCATGAAGAAATCTTTTAGCTCGGTATAAATTGAGATTGGTAACATTGATAAAATGCCTTAGCGAAATTTGAGTTGGTCACGTGGAGAATCGGAGTTCGGGGAATCTTTTTTGAAAAGACGTGTCGTTACGATATCTCCAACCATCGCGGAAATCAAGGACTCGTCATAATTACTTCTCTCTCTCTATATTCTCTTCGACTTTTCTCATTCTTCACTTCACTTCCGCTATAAAGGTACTGCTCTCGTTTCTCTCTCTAGCGCTTTCATTTTCTCTCTCTAAATTATTTCACTTGTTTTGAATATCTTTGTGATCTTGGTAAGTCGCCGCCTTATCCTTAGTATTTTACGGTGGGATTTCTCAGATCTGCTTGAAGATCTTCAAATTTTCCGGCGGATCTTCATCGTGTTCTTCGTTGTTCTTCAATATGCTCTCGGATCTAGCATGAACCGAAGAGAATCCAATTTATCGCCCGAATCCGTTAATGATTACGAGAAAGCTTCTGAGAATCTGGTAATTCCTCAAGAGTTACTATTTAGTTTGTCTGATTCTTCAGACTCATCCGATAGAAGTACTTCGGTACTGGACAAGTTGCTCCTTCGCTATTCTCGTCACTTCGTGGCTGGACCTAGCGCTCCTCGGCCGTCAACCGTAGTTCCCGAGCTGGTGGATAGAGATAGTGAAGAGACCGAAGCTCAACGAGAGTTTGGAGAAGAAATGGCCGATCAAGTCGGTAATGATGGAGTGGTAGCTCAGGTCGGAGGGGCATAATCAATCAGTCTAGCTAAGGTCGATCACGCCGGCTAGCGTCGGACCGTGTTGATTGGGACACTAAATATTTTTATCTCCGTGTTGATTCGTTGTTTGTGTCGACCCCTAACATATCCTTCTGAACTGAACGGAATTCACCGATTGGCTTTGTTAACTTATTCTGCATATGCCTGCCTTTGTATACATTTTCTTTGTCTAATGATTCATCTTTTTGCAGATCGTCATCCTCCAGGCATTTTTCATATTCCGGGATTTTTGTCGGACGACGCTAAGAGACTTAGCGAGGCGGGGAAGTGTCGTTGGCTAGAAGCTTACCAAGAAATCTCAACAAAAAATTACGCCGAGCTAGTAAAGGTTAGTCCGACTCTTCTTATCTTCAGTGTATTGCCAAATGATGTTCCTGATACTTGATATTTTTTGTCAGCTAAAGTCCCTCGTCGAAAGAGAAAGATGAAGCTAAATGTGCTAGATATTCCGAATTACACCTCCGAACTGGAGGAAGTTCATGAATCCACTCGGGGGAATCAGGACGAAGGAAGCAAAGCTATCCAGGAGCAGGTCGCTGTTGAAGATCATCTGCCACAAGGGAGCAAGTGGCTACAGAGGCCAAACTCGAGGCCGAAAGGCAAAAGAAGAAGAAGAAGGGAAAATCTGGAGCGCATACGTCGCCGAAAGACAATTCATGCTGACGTCGTAAGAGATTCTACAGACCTCCCGTCCAAGTGTCAAGAGCCGGGGAATAATACCCTGGTGATTCATATTGGGAACACCGTAGTCGAGACTAACACCTCAAGGAAGAGGTCGTCAAGAAACGTTCGAACGGGGGATGCTGGATTGGCGAAGCTACTACCTCTATGAGGCAAAAAACCAAAGGTCCCACGGTTCATTCTGTTAAGTTTGACTACCATAAGGATGAGCTGTTCATTAATAATGAAGATGAATGTACAGAGCTCTATTGACAGATTAAGCTCAGGGCACGAGATCTTCCTGACACGGATAAGCTTAAAGAAGCTGAACGTTTTAAGAAGCTGGCTCGTTCTATAGCGGATGTGAGTTAATTTCTTCTTTGGATTCGGTCATTTAGTGAAATTCGATTTTGACATTCCTTGTTACTGTGTCCAGATGGTTGCTCAAACAAACGAGATCTTCAGATCGTACGATCGCAAGCTCAACTTGGCGCGGTGTGAAGCGCTCGGCGTGGTTAAGAAAGATTTGGATGCCGAGAAAGAGAAACCAGAGCATGCCGCATGGGCTGTATCCGAGCTTAGAAAGGAGCTCGATGCCCTCAAAGTCGCGAATGCCACTCTTGAAGCTGAGAAAGATGTGGTTGCTAAGACGTTAGAGTCTGAGACGGCCAGACTGAGGGCGTTCGGGTGGATCTTGTTCGCAAGGAAAGGGTTGCTCAAAAGCAGATTTCCGGTATTCTTGGCTTCTGTGAGGTTATGAATCATGATGGTATTGTTGTTCCTCATGCCATGATAGATAAGCTGGTGGGTGATAAGGCAAAAAGGGAGGCTGAGATCGAAGCGATGGAAATCGCCGATCTTGAAGAGGATGACATAGGGGTGTTTATATTCCTTGATGACCTTTATCCAAAGATTACTCTGCCTATCGTCGCTGAAGTCCTTCCTAGAGTCGACATGTTTGGATCGAATGACCCAACAATGTCGAACGAGCTTTCTGTCGAACTGAGAGGCCAAACTTCTTAGATTTCAGTTTTTTTTTATTTATTTGTTTTTGTAATTGTTGCCCGATATGACTTTTGTAATTGTAGCTCGAAAGAGCTTTTATTAATATAATTTGGTATTTTCAGTACTGTTTTTGCTTGATTTTTCTTTGCGTGCAAGATCGGTTTAAAGTTTAATCAATGTAGTTGAGATTCGGTTTCATACTTGGTTCTCCTTGTATATAGAGTACGAGTTCGGGCTCGGCGTATGAATATGCGAGATGGGCTCGGCTTGATATATTGTGTACTTCCTAGGTCAGGACTGAGTGTGCAAGATGGACTTCGGCTTATCTTCTCAGTTAACCTAGGTGTTTTTAGTGCGGGACTGGCCCCGGCTTTGGGTCCCCAAGTTAAGTTCTTTATGCTTAACATTGGAGGGATGGATTATTTCACCATCGTGTTCATGTGGAACACATGTGAGACAAATCTCAGCTTTAATATTTTTGAACTAATTTCCTTAGGCTTAACATCACAGAGGTGGATTATTTCCACCGCGTTTGTGTGGAATGCATGCGAGACGGATCTCAACTTTTTAAATTGTGGATCGTTTCTCCATTGCATTCATGCAGAATGCTTTTGGATCGAGCATTTGGCCATGATGTTGATGTGCAAAGTTAGATGAGTTATAGGGTTAGGACAGACGAACTATGGGAGTTCGGTGATCGATGAACCATGGGAGTTCGGTAAAGAACTATGGAAGTTTGTTGGGAGATAGAATTAATTCTGAAATAATTTTTTATTAATGTTATAGCTGAACCCGGTGACATGTTGCCTACGTACACTTGGAATAGGTATCAAGCCATTCGTATTTCATATTACAAAAGGAATAAAACGAGCTCGGTGAGCTTTGACAAAGTAGTAGCTCTAGGAGTGTTCTTTTTTTTTTTTTTTTTTTTTTTGCGGGAGGATGCCGAACTAGTAGTAGTAGCGCTTGAGGTTCATTGAATTTCATGATCGGGGAATCGAGGTTCCGTCCATCTCCATTAACTGGTAGACTTAAGGTTTGACGACCTTCATGATATGATAGGGACCTTCCTAATAAGCGCAGAGCTTTTCTGCGTTCTTTTCTTCAGTGTTTTGGTAAACTTTTCGTAAGACGAGGTCGTCGTCTTCAAAATGTCTTCCTTTAACCTTCTTAGTGTAATACCGAGCTGCCAAATGCCGATAGTTTTGAATCCGGAGTAAGGCTTGGCCGTGCTATTCCTTGAGCGTATTGAGATTATCGAGGAGCATGTCATTGTTGAGATCGACATTTCGTGTTAGCATTATGCGTCGTATGCTCGGAATGCCGACCTCCGCTGGGGATAATGCATATAATCCGTAAGCTAGAGAGAAAGGTGATTGACCAGTAGCTCTTCGTGTTGTGGTGCGATGTGACCATAATACTCCGTCTAGTTCGTCAGCCCAAACTACTTTTGCTTCGTCCAACCGCTTTTTAAGTCTGTCGATGATGGTTTTGTTTGTTGCTTCGGGGTATCTCGGTGTGGAGAAACTTAGTCGTATTTGCCACTTAGCGCACCAATCGCTGAATAATGTGGTGGTAAATTGTGATCTGTTAGCGGTGACGATCTTGTAAGGTACTCCGTGTCGGCATATGATGAACTTCCAGACGAATTTTTGTACGCCGAGAGCATGTATTTTAACATAGTATTCGGCCTCGACCCACATGGTGAAGTAGTCTATCATGACTAGGATGTATTGCTTCTGGTTAGATCGTTGCAACAGGCCCATCTCATGAAGGGATATGGCGCGGTTGATGTTGTTAAGAGTTTGGTCGGGAGGTTTATCATTAGGCCGTTTCGTTGTCATTTCTCGCATTTAGTTACATACTTCTCGTAGTACGTTATCATCGTCGGCCAATAGTCGCTTGCTTTCTTAATCCTTAGGGCCATAGAGAGTTCTCCGGAATGGTTACCGCATGCTCCTTCATAGACTTCTTTCATGACCTCGTGTATATCTTTATCGTAAACACATTTTAACAGTATACGTGCATCACTCCATCGAAACAGTTCGCCATCGAGAATGATGTAGGGGAACATCGAATTTTAAGTCGCCGAGCTGCCCATCTATCGGCTGGTACTTTCCCATCTGCAATGTAAAGTTTGATTTCGAGAGTCTAATCTTCAGGTTCTAGGGTCTCTTCTTAGGCTTCGATTTCCATCAGAGCATGATGCTCGTCGGACTCATCTTCATCACCCTCGTAGGGTTTGGTCTCGTAGCGACGTTGTCGTGTGATTATGTTGCATGCCTTAGTCGATTCGATGCTTGGATTAAGGATGCTTTCAACCGGGATTGTGCGTTTGAGATGAGGGTCCGAGCTGGATGCGAGGGCGGCCAGGGCGTCAGGTGGAGCATTGTCGCCATGAGGTATTGTAGTGAGGTCGAATGATGAGAACTCGGTAGCGAGCTCCTTCACTAACTTGAGATATGCATCCATCTGGTCGTTCCTGACGTCATAGTCTCCGCTGAACTGGTTAGCGACGAGCTGAGACTCAAAATCGTACGCAGTGGTTGGTTGGTGAGGACAACTATCAGGTACGACTGGAAGTATGGTCGGAGCTTTCGTGCTGAGATGAAAACGGCTAGGGCGAGCTTTCTTAAGGTCGGATATTTGAGTTCGAGTTCGGCTCCATCGAGAGTTTTACCAATGTAAAAGATGGGTTTCTGCTCGCCACGATCTTCCCGAACTAGGACTCCACTGACTGCTGAGGTAGAGATTGCGATATATAAATAGAGTGTTTCTCCATCTTCGGGTTTTGCCAAGATCGGAGGGGTCGA
Organism: Eutrema heterophyllum; assembly: GCA_002933915.1. Classification (NCBI taxonomy): domain Eukaryota; kingdom Viridiplantae; phylum Streptophyta; class Magnoliopsida; order Brassicales; family Brassicaceae; genus Eutrema; species Eutrema heterophyllum. Next base: position 578,245 of record PKMM01022747.1, on the reverse strand, counting down.
TAAATACTCATTTAATTGTTTGAAGGCTTCGTCACACTTGTCGTCCCATTCGAAGCGTTTGTTGCCGCGAAGTAGTTGGTAGAAAGGGAGGCACTTATCAGTAGATCAGGAGATGAATCTGTTTAGAGCGGCGATCCGTCCGATGAACCGTTGGACTTCTCGTGTTATCTTAGGCGATGGGAGGTTGATGATTGCAGCAATTTGTTTTGGATTGGGCTCGATGCCTCGCTAGGTGGCGACATAACCCAATAATTCCCCTAACGTGACTCTGTACATGCATTTAGTGGGATTGAGCTTCAGAGATAACCGTCATGATCCTTCGCGACAAGAGATTTGACTAACATGTCATCGATATAAACTTCCATAGTTATGCCGAGCTGGCTGTCGAACATTCGATTAACAAGGCTCTGATATGTTGTCAATGCATTCTTCAGACCAAACAACATGAGTTTGTAACAGTAGATGCCCCAATTTGTGATAAATGATGTCTTGTCGCGATCGGCGGGATGTATGAGGATTTGGTTATAGCCGGAGAAGGTGTCCATGAACGATAGGAGCTCGGTTCCTGTTGTAGCTTCGACTAGGCGGTCGATGTGAGGGAGTGGGAAGCTATCATTTGGGCAAGCTTTATTGAGGTTGGTGAAATCGACGCAGGCTCTCCACTTGCCGTTCTTCTTTTTCACGACCACCGGGTTCGCAAGCCGATCCGGGTATCTGACTTTGGTGATAGATCATGCTCCTAACAGTCGTTCGACTTCATCGTTCACAACTTGTGCTTTTTCGGGGTCGAGTTTGCGTCTCTTCAGTATAATTATATTTGTAAGCCGGGTATATGTTTAGCTCGTGACATGTAATATTTGGATCGATGCAAGGCATGTCTTTGATGGACCAAGCGAATGTTGAGACGTTTTTGCAAATGAATTTGATGAGCTCATCTTTAACTGTATTATCGAGTTCGGCACTGATACTCACGCATCGTTCCTTCTGAAGGTCGTCGATTGATACTTGTATGGTGGACTCGTGTTTTGGCACGTCCGGATCGAAACTTCTTGCGAGGTCGGTAGACGTTTGTGTTTCGCTAATGACACATGTTCGAGATGCATTCAGCTTGCACTCGCTGATGAAGCACGATCGCGACATCGTCTGCTTTCATGGCGTGTATCCATGGTGTTCCAAGTATTGCGTTATAGATCGCCGGTTTGTTGAGGATTAAAAACTTGACCATTTTTGCTACTCCGTCGACGTAGATCGGTATTTTAATTGTCCCCACAGTCATAGTCTTGTCCCCTGTGAATCCGGTGAGAGACGAAGTGTTTTGTTTGATCTCAGCGTCTTTGAGATCCATCTTTTTGAGTGTTTCTTTGAATAGACGTTGACCGAGCTGCCGGTATCGACTAAAATCCATGTAATTTCGACGTCTCCGATGAGCTGCTTGATTACGAGGGGATAGTTGTGAGGCATGTCCAACCCGTCGGTATCCACTTCGGTGAAGATCAATGGTGTTCACTCAGTGGTGGCGCGGTAGTGTTTGTGTGCGATGACCGCCTTTCTGTTGTATTCCTTGATAGATCGAACAGAGTAATTGTAAGATTCTAGAGCTCCCATTATCGTGTTCACTCTTTTCCGCGCCTTTGGGACGGTGTGATCTTGAAGTTGGTCATCACGGTCTCGTTTGGGTGGTTCCATGTTCGCATTTCGATGATCATGTCTTGGTGCTTCATCAGCTCGACGCCTATCGTTGTCAGCTCGATTTCGTTCTCCGTCATTAGTAGTTCGGAAAAATGTGTCATTAGGTCGGCGTCGATCTATATATGGGATTTCCCCCTTCTGAATTTTTCGAGCATGAAATCTTTTAGATGTCGGCAATCAACGTGACCAGGTTTGTTGTGGTACTCGCAGAATGGTGCTGGGTCTTTCACCTCGTCGGATATGTTCCACTTATTCCAAGGCTGTTGTGATTGTACCGTACTGACGTGGTGAGTCGTCGATCTCCTACTTCGATCATAATCTTTGTCGAAGTGGTGGCGAGGTTCATAGTATTCTTCCTTTGGTTTGTCCTTATAAGTGGTTGACTTTGGAGTCGCATATTCTTATCCTTGGCGATTTCTTCTTCCTCCATCTCTATGAAGATGTTTGATATGTGCAAGGCGTCTTCGAGAGTTAGCGATTGGTTGGCTTTTATCTCTGTGTGGAATTGTACAAGCCGCTTTGTATAGAGCTTCGATTGTGGCATCGTCTTCCATCGTAATGTGGGTTGCTACAGCCTTGAATCGTTGCATAAAGTCACTTAAGGATTCTCTACGTCCTTGCTCCATGTCCCAAAGGTCGGCATTCGAAGCATTCTGTTGGATTAGTATGGAGTAATGCTTGATGAAGGCGGTTGATTATCGATTGAGTTTGCTTCGAGTCGAGAGAACCAATTAAGTGCGGCTCCGATTAGGCTTTCCACAAAATGTTGGCATTTAGCAGTATGTTTTTCTTCTTCCGAACTAAACAGAAACTGGTTCATGATGTTGCTGAAGGATGTCATGAAATGACGAGGGTTTGAATTTCCTTCGAAGGGCTTAAGCTTGATTTTGCCGTTATGCCAAACTAAAGTGTTGGTGACCCGGGCCGTGAACGGAGTCTTTTGCGTTTCTTGGATCACACCAGCGATTTTCGAGGCCGAACTAGTTGCATGGTGGAACTTAGAACTCATGTCGCGTAATTGAGCTTTCATGCCTACCATCTCTTGGTCGCGCAGAGCGTCCTGGGAGAGTGGTTGATGAACGGTGTTATCTCCGGTGGATACGTGTGTCGTAGTTCGGGCTATTCCGCTTTGATTAGCTTGCAAACGAGGTAGGTCAGCGAACATGGTTCAGTGCAGCAGAGGCATACCATCTTGAGGTTTAGTTGATGCTTGATTCTGTCGGAGCTCGCTGATTTCCTCGTTGAATTGGGCCTGAGCTGCTGCCATAGTGTTGAATCACTCGTTGTTCTAGCGAGTTAAGTCAGCGATCTGTGTAGCTAATACTTGCAAGATAGCGGTCTGATCAGCTTGTTTAGTTGATGCGGCGTTGGCTGCGTTTTGAGGTACTGGTGGCACCAGGATACCGTTTGGATCCACCGGGTTGGAGTTTTCGAGTATGTTGTTGTTGTTGTCGCCCCCGCGAGGTGAGCCATTCGGTGTTGCTGCCATCGCCGAGCTTACTTATTTATTTTTGAGATCTGAGGTCCCCACAGACGGCGCCAATTGTTGAACGTGGATTTCAACTAGGTTAAATAAATAACAAAAAAGGGGATCAGAATCTCGTTTTTATTAAGTATGTCAGCGAAATACAAGGAAAATTAGATCGTCGCAGGTCGCCGGAGGTCGTCGATCATAATCTCGTTTTATTAAGTATCTCGGGGATCAGTACCTACGTTTTGAGGTATTGGTCGACCTCCGACGACCTAATTGGAAAACAAGAGAGAACTAAGAAACTAAAACTGGTAAACTCAGAGCTAATCTAAAGATGAAAAAAAAAGATCTTGTCTCCGAGGAGAGGTTGGAGCTAAAAATCTTGTGACACACTCATTCTTTATGACACATCAACCCCCACTCTTGTGACACATCATTTTCGATATCAGGCTCTTATTGATTAGTTTGTATTAGTTTCTCATCCCAGGACGATTCATCTTCTGTACTTCCTCTCTCCTTTTGTAGTCAAACCTTTCCCTTCCTCATTCACAATCAATTCGTTTGAGATGAAAACTGAGAACTATATACATGTGCTGTTAATCATGACTATCATCAATTTTGTCGACGTCATTATACGGCTAAAAACAAATCATGTCCTCCAATGTTTTTGGCTTGTATTGTGGTATGTAAGTCCATGATCTGTCTCTCACACTTTGTTAAGTTATACTTTGAAAGCTTCATGAACATGTGTGACGACTCTCTATCTTATAATACCTAACCAATTATATTTTAATTTCGTGTCCAAGCGCATAATCAAACGTTGGGAAAAGGATCATAGAAAAATTCGGGATAGAATCCGTTGCTTAAATGGGTTATTATGCTAATTAATCTCAGGTTTTGGTTTTTTTTTCTCAAGTTTTCAGAAAAGCGTATGCTATCTAGAGATAATAGAGATCAGTTTCATTAATGTCTCCAACAGATCTTGGAAAATCACTGAGTGGAATACAAATCAGTAGGAGAGGGTTCCCTTCAATCAAAATTTTAGGTTAAATTTGTTAAATCAAATTTGTATATTAAAGGTGATATAAGTTTCACATCTCTCAAACTCATCTCCTTCCACACGATGCACCAGACAAAGAGTTCATCTGGAAAATCACAAAGGAACACCACTGTTATTTTTATTCTACCAATTTGTGTTCACTCACAAAAACTATTTATACTTATTTCTTTAAAACAACCACATAATTCACGTTTATTATGTATAATAAACATGCACTTTTGAGACAAAGCTTTATATATATGTGCACTTGAAATACTTTGTTTGCTTACTCGAAATCTAAGTTAAAAACAACATATATAGTTTTTGGCAGCATAAGACTAAGGAAAGGTTGGTTTGGGAGATTGGTATGCACTATATATGCAGCCAAAACATGAAAAGAATTATCAATCAAAGAAAGAAGAACTGGTCAATCTCTTTCAGTTGCGGCACTTTCGACAGCATGCAATACATCTTTGATATGTGTTTCTTGGGTTAAAGACTTATTATCTTTGCCTAAAACTATATATGTTTTCTTAGTGCATGTTTCTTGATCATTTTTTTTGTTGCACGCAACGGATTCCCAGTCTCTTTCTGTAGATTATGTAGCGAGTACAGACGTAGGGAAGGAAGGAAAACGCATTGAAGGTAAAATTTGGTTAAAGCAAGTAGCTAATATTATATAAGCACATTAAAGGGGAATAATTTATATTTCGGTGATAATTACGTACCTATTTTATGTCCTCACATCATGTTGCGACTTGCAAGGAGTATAGATGATGTCTTTGAATAGGATTCGATTCAAGATTTGGTAGATATTAAAGATTTGGACGTTGAAGATCACGGCCATGAGAGTTATAGTTCGTTGCCCAAGTGATCTCGCATTTAATTTTACACGTTCCTTAGACCCTTTTTGTACTTACATATATATTCCAACTTTTGTGTCTTCAAGTATCCACTGATGGAAGAAAAGTTTCAGACTCAGATGAGCTAATTTCCTAAAAGTAAAACAGGACACCAAGAGACTAATCCTACTTGCATTAGCAACACACTTATTCACCTCAAACTTTGTTACGACAGGTAAAATTACAAAGAATGTGTATCTAACAATATGATGAAAATTAAGCTCTGTCTTTCAAAGTCTTTTACACTGTTTTTTTAATAATAAATAAAAGATCCCCACCAAGCGTATTTAGCTAAGAAAATTTGACATTTTTTTTTTCCTTTTCCAGGAGCTTCTTAAAATGATTTAAAGTAAAAACATGTCTCAAGATAATCATATTGCATATTTAGTTATTGAATTCCTGTTTAATTTTCATATCAGAAGCAAGTAAGGTAGTATCATTTACCTTATCATACTTCTGGAACATGTAAACTAACATGAATGGTTTAAAAAAAAAGAAAAACAGAGCAACTAATAGTTTCACGAATAGAGTTAGAGACAAGGCACGTTATGTTATGTATAGAGAAACCTTAGTCAAATGGTAGAGTTCGCTAGGATTCTTCAAATGGGAGATCTAGATAAGATTTCTAAGCGGCTCTTCAGGGGTTTGTGAGAAAGAGATTGTTCAAGAGGCTTACCACATGTCGACAACGTACTACAAGTGAATTTTAGGAAATAGTTGTATAAATAAATTTATTCTTTCATTTGTTGGCGACTAATGTATTCGAAAATGTTATGTGTTTGTTGGGATTATTTTTTAAATAAAATGAAACACCACGTATGAAAAATCCGTTCGCCCAAGAAACATATAAAAATATTACTCATATACGAGAATTCATGATGGTATCAAAATAGAGATTATGACAAAGAGAAAACACCAAAATATAACAGATGAGTGTAAGTAGTAAATTTTTCTCAAATCTCATTTGATATTGTTATAATTTCCATCTATGTTTTCAATTCTTTCAACCAATAATAAAAAAAAAAACACTATATTAACGGCAAGTTTGTGCAAAGATAAATATATATATACATAATAATATGAAACAATAATCATAAGAAATTCGAGTGATACTGATGTTGACTAAGAGCATCTTAATATTCAGGAAAACACCTGATTTTTAACCAAAACTTCTAATTTTATATAGCTGAATATGATAAAACAATCTCATTTACTAATTCACTATTTAAGAGATTATAAAAATATATCTTAGAAAAAGAGTCAAAGTTTAAAACTGAATCTGAGACGATATTTGGAGAAACAAATCGAACATCAGTATGGGTTATTATGCTAATTAATCTTTACCAAATCGAACCTTACAAGCGATAATTGGAGAAACAAATCGAACCTTATTTCTATTGGTTTTCAGGATGCCGCTACAATTCCTGCATTCAATGCCTCCCATCTTCATCTTCCATACAAGTTCTTTTAAATATGCTTCCTATTGTGGTTTTGCCTTTTTTCGGTGATAATAGTACTCAGTTTTGACCAAATTCATGTGTTTCTAGAATTTTTCTACACGATTTCCTAGGATGAAAACTTTGCAGAGTGTTAGGGTTGGGATAGACATTGTTTGGCAAAAAAGGTCACTTTACTCTGCCTAGATGTTTAGAACTGTCAAAACGTGCATCCATGTAACTTATAATAACTTTTAAAACTCCTCCGATCTTTTTCTCTCTCCTCCTTGCAAACAAGTTAAAACTCCTCCGATCTCCTTCTCCGGCGAGCGTGGTGGCTCACCGTCGCCGGAGGAGAGACCCCAATGTCCTCCTCTTTCTTTTGATAGGTGTGAAGTTGTGTTTGGCCGTCGGCGGTGAGGTGAAGTTTCTCTGATCTCCGGGGCGTGCTCCTCGTTCGACGGCGGCGGGCCTCAGCGGCGTCGCTGGGGTTGCGGTGGTGGAAGGCTGTCTCCCTCGTGGTGATGCGCCTCTCTACTGTCCGCCTCGTTCTTTGCCAGCAGTTTTCCTTCCCCTTGGTGTTCTCCGGCGTTTCCCTCCGACGGTTTCGCACTGTTTTTCTTTAAAAGTCCTCGTCGGCGGTGGCGTGCTCTCCGGTTTTGCTCGGTGGTGGTGATACTCGTCTCTTCCCGTGTAAAGTCCCTCTCCGCCTCGTTTTGCTTTTAGCGTTGTTCCCGAGGTGGAGGTGTGGTGGCGATTTAGTCTTTCATCTCCTAGGCTCCAACGGCGGCGATCTGGACCTCAGGGACAGGTTCAATCAAAGGTTTTGGTGTCGTGTAAGATGTTTGCCTTGTGGCTAGCCTCGGAGGGGTGGCTCTCGTTTTTTCCCCGCGTGCGCGGCTCCACATGCGGTGTCTCTCGGCGGTGGTTCTAGGCAGGTGGCACAGCGGTGGTTTCTCTCGATTCGTTTCGTCGTAGAAGCTCCGGTGCCGTCTTCTCACCGTTGTGGCTCGGGTTTCGCGGTAGGTGTGTGTTCTCGTTTTTGGTAAGTTCAACATGTTCGTAGTTTGGTCTTGGTCTCGGTTAGTGAGGGCTCCGATTAAGTGGTTTGGTGAAGATGGTGGAGCGTCTCGAGACGTGTATTGTTGAGGCGCCGGTCTGTTGTTCGGTTAGGTTGTAACTGTGGAGGTTGGTCCCATTGGAGACTTTGGTTTCTACGGGAATAGTGGTCGGAAGTGACTTCTCCGATTACCGCTCGGACTTCTCCGATTACCGCTCGGACTTCTTTGTCACCAGTTGCAATTTAGTCCGTTACGCATTCCGGAGTTCACGTCAGTTCTTGGAGAAATTGTACGTATCTCCTTCCGACGGTTAGGAGACATGCCTCAGAAAGATGGGATGCTAGTGACAACTATGATGTGAACTCCAGTTCTTTGAGCTGCAGCAAATACGTGAAGGTCCGTGCCTTGACACGTGATTACTGCTTTCTCGTCTTGGTTTGCTTTGGTTTTAGCTTTTTTGTCTCACCAATAACTTAGGCCTTTCTTGTGTTTCTGATGCTTTTATGTATTGTATCGTTCCCTTAAGTGAAATACTACCAGAAATTTAAAAAAAAAAAAAAACTTGCATCCATGTAAAGACGAAATGATGCCTTGCTTCCACATGACTTGTATACTACTGATTGTTTTTATATAATAGTCTTTGTTGATTCTTTTTAGGTCGAGCTTTTTTTTTTTTTTTGATACGAATATAAAATTTATTCAACCCCAAAAAAACGTTTTTACAACAAGTGCGTCCTTTTATCAGAATGTTTAATATATAGAAAACAGAAATTTTACAAAGCTTCAACTTCTTGTTTCGAACCAGAACTCAAGTGCTCCCTCATATTTTGTATCCCCTAAAGATCGAATCGAGAGCAAACAATTACATATTTGCCTATCGATGATCTTTCTGAGTGTGGCTGGTGGAATAGAAGGCTCTCCATGGCGTCTAGAATTCCTTTCTCTCCAAATGATGTGTAATGTTGTTTGGAAAACATACCTAGCAAGGAAGAGAGGGATTCAGTCTTTGTTTGTGGCGGAGATGATGGCGATGATGCTTTGCCAATCTGTTGAGAAAAGTGATTTGAGTAGCCCTTTGCTCAGCGCTTTCCACACTTCCACCGAGTATCTACAAGAAAAAAATAGATGATTTCTTGTCTCCATGGGGTCTTGACATAGAATACATGTGGTGTTCCGAGTATGACGTTGTAGATCGCTGGCTTGTCTAGGACCAAAATTTTTGCCATTTTCACAATTCCGCCGACGTAGATCGGTATCCTGATTGTTCCCGCCGTCATGGTATGCTCTCCTGTGAACCCGGTGAGAGGCTCGATGTACGGTTTGATCTCAGAATCTGGGAAGTCCATGTTCCTTAACATTTGTCTGAATATCACGTTTACCGAGTTGCTAGTATCGACCAGTATTCTTCCGACGGCAACATCTCCGTTAAGCATATTTCGATGACCAACGGATCGTTGTGCGGCATGTGGAGTCCGTCTGTATCTGCCTCAGAAAAAGTTATTGGTGTCCCGCCTGTCGTAGCTCGGTTCTGCCGTTGGGCCGTGACTGCTTCTCTATTATACTCCTTGATTGCTTGAACTGAGTAATTGCAGGACTCAAGTGCTCCCATGATCATGTTGACTCTCGTTCGTGCCTTTGGGGTGGTTTGATCTTCAGGTTGGTCTTTCCGATCTCGTTTCGGTAATTCCATATCGGCATTCGTGTTTGTTTTTCCGGGATTTCCTGTTGTGTTCGGTTTTACACTGTCAACTGGAATCAATTTGGCCGATTTCGGTTTAAACCGGGGGTGCGAAGCTTACCACCAACATAAACTTCTCTCTATTAACATGCAGAAATCGTTTATTTTGGGAATTGAACCTCATACCTCATTATATAAAAACATTAATTAACTCTCGGTTAACAACTTGATTAAAAGGGTTTCCACAAAACAGGCAAGTAAATATTATAAAGTTTTATTGATGTTCTGTTGTAAATATTTTTCAATAAAAAAAAATCACATACGTTAACGCAAAAGTCACGAAAAAAACACAAACTTGAAAGAAAAAAAAAATCATAATTTACGGCTGTTAATCCAAATCCGACCATAACACGTGGAAATTGATTTGTCGACGAATGTTCCGACCTCTCCTCGGAGACAAGATCTTTTTTTTTCATCCTTATCAAAGTTTAAAACTGAACCGTACAAGCGATAATTGGAGAAACAAATCGAACCTTACCAAATTGAACGATCATAATCTGAGACGAAACCCGAGATCGGTTATTATTTAAAAGTTGAAAATAAAAAAAGATGAGGCGAGCGTGGATCGAACACGCGGCACTCATCCTGAGTCATCCTACGTCATTGATGACTCAAGATGACGCTCTGCCAACTGAGCTATCGCCTCTTTACTTTTTCTAAGCTAACAATATAACATTTAACTCAATTGGTTTTCAGGACGCCGCTACAATTCCTGCATTCAATGCCTCCCATCTTCATCTTCCATACAAGTTCTTTTAAATATGCTTCCTAATTGTGGTTTTGATAGTACTCAGTTTTGACCAAATTCATGTGTTTCTAGAATTTTTCTAGACGATTTCCTAGGATGAAAACTTTGCAGAGTGTTAGGGTTCGGATAGACATTGTTTGGCAAAATGGGACGTAACATAAGATTTTAACGAATCAATTCACTCTGCCTAGATGTTTAGAACTGTCAAAACGTGCATCCATGTAAAGACAAAATGATGCCTTGCTTCCACATGACTTGTATACTACCGATTGATTTTATATAATAGTCTTTTTGTTGATTCTTTTCAGGTCGAGCTTTTCTCTGATGATATGTTTAGTTTTGATGAACTCTGTTACAGCTGAACCTATGTTCTCTGGTGATCTTTTTCATCATGTCACATAGAATTGCTCAAAGTTTTTTTTGAAGTAGAATTGCTCATAGCCGCACGAAGCTTCTCAAACTGTATCTTAGAAGCGATTATGTTGTTTCCATCACATGCTCCAAACTCTCAAGCCAAGGGATATATCTAAATACATGTGTGTCATTTTTTGCTCATCCTCATTTGCTTTTCTATGGTCAAAAATATTCCTAACTCGATTCCGGTACTACTATAATTTTCTTTGGCTGAAAAGATTCACAGAGTGACAACTCGTATTCGGACTAAGTTATGTTTTAAACAAAACTTCAACTGAATTTAAATATATATTTTTTAGATGGAATTGAGTGTTTTGTTGGTCTCTTTGAATGCATCTTATGATGTGTACTCCAATGTTTGGCTTGCTTTTAAGGTTCTTTGCCTTCCAATAGTTTCAGGACATTTTAATACAACAAATGGAGGGCTTTTCCGCAGCCCAACGTAGCTTAAGAGAAGAGGTAAAGAACCATTGTCAAGTGGTTCTTCTGGAACCTGAACCGAGCTTATTGAAACCCGGTGCTTTAGAAGACTTGATGCAAGTTCGAAGATAAGCTCTTCGTCCTCCTTGGGAGGTTGTGAAATTTGATTAATTCCTGGAGATTTTTTATGTTCTGAATCTTCAATGAGCAAATAAGCATTGAACTTCTTGGGTGTCTACATTAATGATGCTTTCTTGCTTCCAAAAACTGCCTTTGATCAGTTGTTTGCTTCTTTTTTTTGATGCAGTAAATCACCAGTTCACATCAAGATCCAGATGCTAGAGACTAGAGAGAAGAGAGCTGTTATGATTGAACGTGCAAATGATACACAAAATAGATCATGGTGTCGAACCCAAAAAGATTGAGCTGGCCATGACTGAAAAGATTCTGGCAACGTGGCATGCATTTTACAATTGAAATTTAAAAAGCCAATGTGGCTTTTCATAAAGGTTGCATGATGTGCTCAAGGATCTGGTGGAGTCTTCTATTCGATGTGTTCGATATTTAGTATGCAATTGTTGATTGACTGACCAAAGCCTTTTATTTGATACCATGGTGGTTAATTTTCTCTTCTCAGTCTTATAGATACCTTGAATGTGGAGCATTGTCCACTCACATATATAACAATTCAAAAAAGTTGCTGCTGCTTTCGATTCAGAGCCAGGACTTCCACAATTCTGGATAAGTAAAATTTTTTATCTGTTATGAAATTTCATTATTTAGTCTCTTTACATTTTCATACAGGTGGTGTATCAATACTTGTATGCCAGTAAAGTTATAATAATCTTGTTTTCATACATGTGGTGTATCAATACTTGTATGCCAGTAAAATTGGATATGATATGCATATAATTTAGAAAATGGAGGTTTTAACTTATGTGAATTTGTAGAATACAAAACTTAGTATTTATACTGTTTTTGGTTACCCTTAACTATTTAGTATGTGAACGAAAGTACAGAACAAACAAGAGAGTTTACCTATACAAAGTTGTGAAAGTCCTAACTCCAGTTCCAAAGCAACAACAACCTTTTGGATTGATCTAGATGTAAGTGAAGCATGTTTAACATCGTCGCTGAAAGTGGTAAGAAGCAAAACGAGACACATAAACAAATCGCGTGAAGGCAAGATTGAACTATCTCATTTAATTACTAGGTTTAAGAACATATTTTTTTTTTGAATTATATGTTAAATTTAATTCAAGAAAAAAACCACGCTTTTGTTTACATCAAAGCAGAATTTTGTTTAAATTTATTATTTTACCACAAGACTAAACAAAGGTTACGTCGTGGTGGCAAACCACGCTTGAAGACCCCCTTCATATCTTCTATCTCCCAAAGCTCGAATGGAAATTAGTCGATTGCGAACTTGTTTGTCGATGAAACGTATAAGCCGGTGGGTTGGAGTCAGATCTCCGCCATGTCTTCGAGAGTTACGTTCCTTCCAAATGCAATAGATTGCTGTTTGGAAAACGTACCTGGCGAGGAAACTCAATATGCGATCAAGGCTGGTGTCTGAGACGAAAAGGACTATCGTTTCCCAATCAGTTGTGTATTGGGATTTGAGCAGTCCCTTTGCAAGAGATTACCAGATTTCTGCGGAGTAGCTGCACAAGAAAAAAAGATGGTTTCTCGTCTCGAAGGGTGCAGAGCATAATGTACAAACTGTGTTAAAGCCGGTGCCCCAACAACTCATACGGTCTCCAGTTGAAAGTCTATTTTTTACCGCCAACCAAGCACATAAGGAGTACTTTGGTGTCGCATGAGTGAACCATACTCCTTTGTGCCATCCGATTTAATCTTTAGTAGTCCTAATTTGATTCCATGTATCTTTTGTCTTGAAACCAGCTTTGTAAGTGTTCTTGTTTTTCCACAGAACAACGTCCTCCCCATCTTCATTTCTATCTCCTCGAGTAGCCTGTAAGGCTTGTTCGATACTGTTCAAGTCCTCCACCCGATGACGATGCCTTCAACTTCTATTCCATGCTTCTGCGAGAGTAGCGTTCTTGCTTATCCCCATATCTATGACCTCTCTCAGTCCCACAATATCCATGAGACAGTCCATGCTTGACCACTTATCAAACCAAAAGGATGTTGAAAGTCCATTTCTAGTTTCAACTTTACACAAATTCCTCGCTACTGATCTGTAATTTAAAAGCCTTTTCCACATCCACGAGCCCTTACTAGTGTCCTCCTGAATAGACCAAAACGATTCCTTGTTGTGTAGGTGCATATGGATCCACTTTACCCACAAAGAAGGCTGGCGCGAGACTATTCTCCATAGCAGTTTTAGACAACCAACATCATTTGCTTCTTTCAAGGATTGTAAACCTAAACCACCCTCTGTCTTCGGTCTACAAATATCCTCACAAGCAATCTTAGCTTTCATCGGATTCAGCTCTGTTCCCGACCATAAAAATGCAGAACATAATTTGTCAATTTCCCGGATGCACTCTCGTGGGAGCCTAAAGGCAGCTAACCAAAAGTTTGAAATACTCCAAAGGACTGAGCTGATGAGGTTTAGTCTTTCCGCATAAGAAAGAAAACGAGATGTCCATGTACCAATTCTGGTTCTAAGATTTTCAAGCAGCGGTTTGTAATCACTTACGGTCATACATTTGGTGACTAATGGAAGACCCAAATATCGCACCGGTAGCTTACCTAAGTCAAAAGGAAATTTCTCCATCATCTCTTGGTGAACTGCATCTGTGACACCCGCCAAATACATCGTAGACTTCTCCATACTAATTTTGAGGCCTGAAATTTTTGCAAATTCATCAAATACCCAGACATTACCTTCAACGGATCGAATCTTGCCATCGGTGAGGACCATGAGATCATCAGCAAAAGTAAGATGAGTCAGACCCATGTATTTACATCGTGGATGATAGCCAATCTTCTGAGCGCTTGCAGTTTTGTCAAGCATTTTCGATAGAACATCCATGCTTATAACAAACAGATACGGGGATAGTGAACATCCTTGCAGCAGACCTCTCTCGCTTCTAAAGAAACCAGCTAGCTCTCCGTTGACTTGCACCAAGAAAGAAGCTGTGGTAATACACAAAGAAATCCAATGTATAAACCTTGCTAGAAAGTTCATTGCCGAGAGAGCATTGAGTAAGAATGACCATTGCACCGAGTCGAAAGCTATAGAAATATCAATCTTAATAGAAAATCGAGCTGAGATTGAATCCTTGTGATAATCCTTAACAAGTTCCGTTGCAAGAAGCAGATTTTCAATCAAATAGCCTATCCTTGACGAAAGCCGACTGATTTACCGCAATGAACTTTGGTAAAATCTTTCTCAACCTGTTTGCAATCACTTTGGATATAACCTTGTAAATGACATTGCAACAAGAAATAGGTCGGTAATCCCTCATCTCTTTCACCTCTGTTTTTTCCGGAATTAGAGCTAAAATGGTAGAGTTAATACCCTTTGGAAGGAAGCCTTTTGAGAAGAAGGATTGAACAGCAATGGTAAACTCGGTCCCTATTATCTCCCAAGCTGATTTATAGAACTCTACCGTGTACCCATATGGTCCCGGAGATTTGTCATTAGGCATGGAAAACAAGATCCCTTTATTTCCCATCTGTAACGTCATTCATCAATAAAGCTGTGTCCTCATCAGAACAGCGGAACGGTAGTAGACTCTGCATATTTTCTACTGGTGTCCCCTCATACTCATCCGGTTTAAGTTGCAAAAATTCCCGGAAAAACCGCTCCGCTTCAGTTTTGATATCCTCGTTTGTTGCTACAATTCTTCCATCAGAGCATAAAATTTCCCGTATAGAATTTTTTGCCACTCTAGCTTCCACTGCTCTATGAAAAGTTTTTTGTTTCCATCACCTACCTTCAGCCAATGCACCTTAGATTGTTGCTTTAAGAATTTTTCCTCCAAACCTGCCACTTTATCCCAACGCTGAAAAGAAACACTCTCGGCTTCCATGTTTTGTGAGGATGGGTTTGTTGCATTTGCTTCTTGCTTTTCACACAGGTCAGCGTGAGCTTCTTTAGCTTTTCTCACCAAATTGCCCATCTTATCTTTCGCCAAACTTTGAATCAAAGGTTTCAAAGCCGTTAGCTTCTTTGAGAAGCGAAACAAGGATGAGGTAGACATGTAAATAGGTGTCGTTTCCTTCCAGTAGTTCTCCATCATTGGTTTAAACTCCTCCAGTTCTGCAACCACGTTGACAAATTTAAATGGCTTCCATCTGTTCACTATTTCAGAGGTAAGATGAAATCTGCTTCGAAGGTGATCCGAGCATCCCCTTGCTTCAAAAACGTTATACGAATGTGGAAAAGCTCGTCTCCACACTTCATTGACCAGAATTCAGTCTAATTCCTTCCAAATCAACCATCATCTTGCTTATTGCATCAGATGTACAAAGGGCCATGGAAAGCCATGTCCGTTAGCGAACAATAATTTGCCATCTCTTGGAAATCTCTCATACCTGCCGTCACCATTGGAGAATTTTCAAAATCTTAGTGTTCCTCAACCTCAAGAATCTCATTGAAATCTCCCAGCAATATCCAAGGTGTTTGTCAAATTATAGGAGAATCTTGATGATCTCTCAATTCCCGCCATAATTCTTTACTATCCTCAACAAAATTTGATGCATAGATGAAGAAACAAAAGAATTCATCTTTTTGATCCTCCAACTTTATTGAACACGTTATTAGTTGACTACTCTTGTAAAAAGGAGTCAAACGCACATTCTTCTGCCAAACTACCCAAATACGTCCCAAGCGACTATATTTGTAGTTCATTAGCATAGACCAATCTTTAAAAATTTTATTCCCTAGCTGATGCGCCTTCCCTTCCTCATAGACCAAGTTTAAGAACATTTTAACTTACTCATAGACTTCCATGCGATTGATATCATAATCAATATATATATAACATGGGATGAGAGTGAGATGCTGGATTCATTTGAAATCAAAGGCTGTTTTGTGAGAGATTTATGGTTCACCAAAAAACCAAATTGTTTACAGTGCCATCTGCTTCGCTTTGGAGAAACTGATTATATTCCAATCAAGAAGTAGACATAGATTTGAACCAAGCCTCTGGTCCTGCTCCTTTTCTTTTTTTTTTGATTCCGACTAAGACCAACACTTTGAACCGACTCGCTTCCTTAAATAACTAGAGTCAATCTCTGAGCACACGAGTAATAGTGAAACTCGAGCTCTCTAAGACTGGCCAATGCATCATCGCCTATTCTAGCCAACAATCGATTGGTTTTCTCGGCTTCTTGATCTCTGCATTTCTTTGTTCTCCATGGTCGTTAACTGATGCAAATCCAGAAAAAAAAACTGCGGTTTGCTGCTTGAACCTGCCATCATTAATTAATGAAGAACTCAGTTAACAAACTCAATGAGGGCATAAGCTAGCAAAAACAAAACCAAACCGGAAACAAAAGTTAAATTGGAGACTCATGAGTGAATGTTTAAGAGATTCAAAACATTTAAAATGAGTGAGCTTTGGATTTACATGTGGTGCCTTAAATCTTGAAATCGTTCTATGTAATTTCCCTAATCCATCTTTGTTCCATGTTGTTATTTGCATTTATTTGTAGTTTTTGGTTCTTTCTTATTTCGCTCTGTAACCGCTGTCGCAAATATAAAATTTAACATTTAAAAAAATAAAAAAAAATAAAAGAGGTTGACAAAAAAAAAAAATATATATATATATATATATATAATAGAATAAAAAAATAGAGTTAAGTTTTAGACAGTTAGCCTAGTACTGGTAAAGCGGCGATAGCTCAGATGGCAGAGCGTCGGGCTTAGTCATCAATGATATGAGATGCCTCCGCTCGAGTGCCGCGTGTTTTATATTTTTTAAATATATATATATCATGAACAAAATTTATAATTATTTTGTATTTGAATTCTGGCATTTTTGCAAAAATACCCTACAATTTGAAGTCAAAGCTAAAAATGCCCCCTTCCTCTTCTCTTTTTTCAGAATCCCACGAATTACCCTTTAAAAATCTGGGTATTCACGCAAATGCCATTATTCAGACTGCTGTTAGAGTCTGACGTTTTTTTCAAAAGACAAAAAAAAATTTCAGATCTAACTTAATTACGGAAATGCCATTGCCATCAATTCTCAACCACCACGACAACCACCATCGTCGACGAGTTAATGCAGGAACTAACCTATTTTTTCGCCATTAAAGCTCAAGAATAGAGCTCGGACTTCCTTTTCGCGAGTTCTCCCATTTCCCCTCGATTTTCCGATTCAAACGTACCGAAATCATTTTTCCGCCATTAAAGCCCAAGACTGGGCTTGCGGGATTTTGGTGATATTAGACGTTCTGGGCGCTCGACGAGGGTGAAAACAAACTTTAAACGGATATAGGTACGAATTTTTGCATACCGTCGATTTTCAGATCTGAGTTGTATACTCAGACTGCTTTAGAAATCTGATGAAACCCACATGGTCAACGAGAGGGTAGTTTTGCAATTGACTTTTAAATACTCATATTAAAATTGAAGTCTGGTAATTTCCTTTGAAAACAAAAAATATCAAGAAAAATCCTCTAATCGAGGCATAGGGTAGTTTTGCAATTGACCGAAAACTTGACTTTTTATTCAGATTTCATATCCAGTATGAAGGAAAAATGAGTGACTTTGACCGGAAGTTGACTGTTTTTTCAGATGGAATCAGAAGTCTGAAAAAAAAATAGGGTACTGGTAGTAATTGACCGAAATTTTTCAAAAGTTGACCAAAATGGGGGAAAAAGTAACAAACTTCTTTGGCAGTCTGAATAGGAAGGAAAAAATTTCAGACTTCTATGGCAGTCTGAAAATGATGAAATATTTTAGACTGCTAAAGAAGTCTGATATCGAAGATTTTGGTCAACGCAAAAATATACCAATTTCTGTCAGACTTCTATCGCAGTCTGAAGAACTTATTCAGAATGCCCTGGAAGTCTGGGAACGAAAGTCAAACTTCGGTCAATTGCAAAACTACCCCATAATTTTTCCAGACTGCAGGAGAAGTCAAAACTACCCCAAAATACCTGCTTGCGCAACTCTAAATCGACTTTCTTCCGATTCCTTGATCATTTGTAAGCCAAGAGCGGTGGGGCTGGGTTATCTTGCAAATGCAGTCCATAAAGCGTAGCAATCCTGGGACAGGCCCAATATACCCATACGTTCAAGACCTCAGCGAAGCCCTCAACCTGATAGTTGTTGTCATCTTGGAGTTTTTTGTTTGCCTCTGTTTTGACAGAGTCTACCAAGATTTTGAAGGCCAGTCTTCCCCATGGGTATGCTTCTAACGCCCCTGGAGACAGCAGTAGCTTAGTCATGTTAGCCCTTGCGGAAACTGACCAGTGTTGAGCCTCAATGAAGCTCGCGTAGATGGCTAGGTAGCCCAACCAAATCCTATCTTGCCGTTCCCAGCCTCGACATCTGTTGCAAGCGTCCAATAACTGAAAATAACTTGGCCCTACCTTAAAACTCAGCCCAAGAAGCTCCCACATTGCTCTCATCATCTCGGCTGTATACTCAACCTCCAGGTACTCCAGATTCTCAACATAGTCGCAATTGAGTCCGGTTATCTGTTCAAACTCATGAAGGGAAAACCTCACCGGTTGAAGGCCAAGAAGACACCAAAGCTCATGCTTCTGATCTACCTCTAGTTGCATAGTAAGCATGTAGTGCACCATCCTTGAACACCATACGAAGTTCAGCTCACGCCACTTCACAAAAACCCCAAAGGCTGAGTTGCGAAGCTCTTCCCACTCATCATCATCCATCGCTTCTTGGAGAGCGTCCATGAGATCTCTCTTACCGCTGAAGTAGTGTATGATTTTGTCTGGTTGAGGCTCATACCCGGTTGTGAACATCCTTGGAGGGAATTCACGTTCTGCCATTATGTCTAAAACCTGCATCAACCACAACCAGACTCCATTATCAGTCTGAAAACTTAAAGTCAGACGTCATATTCAGTCTGACTACTCAAATTCAGACTCTATTTGCAGTCTGACGAAATATAGTCAGAGTTAACTACGAAGGCTATTTATGAAGTCAAAATCGGACGAATCCCAAAAATCCACAGAACACAATACAACTCAAACCCAAAGATCTAAACATTATTTCTCAATTTGAATCTTTTACCCTCTATGGAAGACTTGAAGGAGCGGTGACAACAGCGAGGAGAGAGAAACCAGATCTGAAAATCAAAAAGGACAAGAGTTCAGCGCTGAGTTCTAGAAATCAGTATCGAGAAGGTGATGGTTTGCGGCGAAGAGGGGAGTAGAAGAATCTTACCGTCGAAGGCACATGAGACGTTGTAAGCGACGAATTCCGGCAGCGACAACGAAGATGTCGGTTCAGTTTCTCCGAGAGAGAATCAGTGTTTTTTTTTTTGTTATTTGCTTCGGTAACTGTAAAAATGAGGGGATAAAAAAACCCTTTTATATAAGTCCTAAGCGGCGGTTAAAAAAAAAACGGTTTTACCACATAAATATACCGCTTTCTGATATCAGACTCTTTTAGCAGTCTGATAGTGATGAGATAATTGAGCGAGAAGTCTGAAAATTTTGGGCGGCAAAACAGATAAACATGACCAGGACGATAATAATAGCACCAGCGAACGTCAGACTCTTCAACTCAATGCCACGCATTATCGGGCCACATGGCTTCTCTGTCAACCGCTCCTTCAATTGAGCTATCTCTGCCTTCGTTACCTTGACGTCATCGAGCAACGTGGACAAGTACTTGTCGCTTTGAGCATTAGAAACGAACATGCCATCAATTAGTTGACCATGTTGGTCAACATACAGCTTTACATCGTTAAACTCCTAAGTCATAGCCTCATCCCACCACTTCATTATATGGTAACCACCATCCTACACAACCACATTTATACAATCATATTAAGATCCCAAATTATAATAAGCAGAAAAAAACAAACGAACCACATGACATATAGAGACCATTACATCGTAGTTACGACATCCGAAGAATCTTCTTCCCGGATTATCGGCAGTAGTAGATGTTCGCATGACGGGCTCCAGACCGCAAAAGCATTTTTTGGGGAATCCGTAGAATGATCCGGATCGACGTCGACTTGTTGAACATGAACTACTGGACGTTGGAAGGTGACTGAATNTATTGATTGTGTAATAATTTAAAGGAAAAAAAACTTAAAAATACACAAACTCAACAAAGTTTGGACGTTTAATACACAAACTATTTTGACAGCCAGAAATATACACATACTAACATTGGCACCCATTTTAATATTTCAACTTTCAAAATTCATAGCTTTAACACTGATTCCATCAACTCCGTTAATCCGTTCGACGGATGTTAAAAACGATGTTTAGACTAAAAAAAACGTGCGATTATCAGAGGTAAAAAAAACAGTCTTAGCCTTACCCTTGGCTTATTTTTTCCCAAATACAATTAATTATCCCACTGACCCTAAATCAATTTCTATTTTTTTTCTCTCATGGTTTACTTGGACTGTGGAAGCTTCGATCTGGTCGTTGTGTATCTTTCTCTCATTCGTAAAAAAGCCTATTTTCTACTCTCTCTTCCAAATGGGTCTTCGAAATTTGCCTTCAATTTCTTCTTCTTCTTCTTCATATAAAATCATCGTTTTTCGTTCTTAAATGTTGGCAATTTATCACCGAATTTTCCTTCTCTTTGTCTCGAAATTAAATACCTTTTACACTCTCAGATTTCAATGATGTTATGAATTTTCTAATCCTTTTACACTCTTAGATCTATTTAATTACCTAAACCATTTCTTTATCGGATTAGTTGAGTCGTGTTATTTTTTTTATGAATCTGGGTTTCGTAATGGAAGATCGATGTTGACTTGCTAACGGGAGGAATTTACGAGCACGAGAATCGCCAACGAACGAATCGGATCGATGGAGAGTTTCTTGAAATCATCCTCATCCACTTCTAAAACACCGAAAAAACAAATCACAGCAAAAGTAACGGGGTCGGCGCCGAAAGGCACTGGTCACCGACCAAACCAAGTCGCAAAAGAGAGATCCATCTTCGATTTTCCTGTGTCTCTGCTGCTGCTCCGCCGTCGTCTGCGGCGGTGCCGGATTCACCGTCATCGGCACGTTCTTCGCAGTTACCGCCATAGATGTCGAGAGAATAAATGGATCAAGTTCGTCGAAAATCTGGGGAAAATGAAAACAATTGATTAAACAAAGTAACAAATCTGCAGGATTGAAAAGGAAGAGAAAAAAAAACACAAACCGGATTCTGGTCACCGAAAAAAACAGAAATCAGTAAGAAAAACCAAAAAACAAAATGAAAAAAAATTCAGAAGATTTCACCGGTGATAATCCAAGGGCAACAGTGGTCTTTTTCACATGTGATAATTCTTACGCTTTTTTAGTCTAAACGACGTTTTGTAACATATATTCGATGGATTAATGGAGCTGACGGAATCGGTGTTAAAGATACGAATTTTGAAAGTTGGAGTATTAAAATATGTGTCAACGTTAGTCTGTGTATTTTTCTGGTCGTCAAAATAATTTGTGTATTAAACGTCCAAATTTTGTTGAATTTGTGTATTTTTAAGTTTTTTACCCTAATCTAAATTTATATAATAACAAAATTTATAAAATAAGTCAAAAAATTTGGATAGCTAAAATTAATAATTTTAAATCATATATGTCATACCATAAATATATTTTTACATACAATATAAAAACATAAAAAAATAAAAACAAATAAAAATAAGTTAGTCAAACAGATAAAAATTCATACAGCTAAACAACACAATTTGTAAAGAAAATCTTATCAAATCATATCAATCAGGGAAAATGTAGATTAGATCTTATTTTTCATTTTACACTTTATATATTACAAAATTAAATATATAAAAAATATTATACCGCGTGGGTGCGCAAGTTAAAATCATACTAAATTTTAAAGTCAAAATATCAAACGAAATTGTTTAAATTCTGTTAGATTTTCTGATTTTAACTTAAATCATAAAAAATTATGTTATAAAATTTGTTTTAATACATTAAATAAATGTTTTGAAATCCGACCCGGAAAGCAAACTAGAGTCTTTCGAACCACCTGGTCTATGGGTTAACTCGGTTCGATGCCGTCCGACCGCAATCAACAATTAATGAAATTATATATATATACACGACACACACACATACATATATATATATATATAAACTAACAAATCTCTAAGATATGTTTAAAAAAAATATGTATAACTGACGAAGTAATTATTATTTTAGTTGATAAAGTATTATTCACAAACGAAAGAAGATCATAAAATATCAAACTGTAAAATCTGAATGACTCAATAAAAACAATAAAGAAAACCTTCTGATTGAATTATTACGGAACCATGATCCGTCCGGATCAACGATTATGTCCAGTTCATGATTATTTGCTAAGTTTTTATGGGTTTTAATTATTGGATTTTATAGTATCGGGTTTTAGAGCTATAATCGGACTGGATTGTTGTATGGGTCTTTGATTTTAGAGCTATAATCGGACATGTTAATCTGACTAGGATCTGAAAACATTGCATTATATCTATAAACAAAAATTATATCGTGCGGACGCGCGGGTGAAAATCTAGTGTACTAATTATTTCTCTCGAATAGATTGTGAGCAAAACTAAAAGAATTGAGATTTAAATATTTCAAAAATATAAAATCTAAAATTATAGTCTAGAAATATTTTTCGTTAAAAATTAAAAAAAAAAAAACTAATTACACACTCTTTTTAACGGATTCTAAGCTCTAACGTCTATTTGTTTCTTAACATCACGTATTATAATATTTTTGACGTTTTCAGAAATTTTTAAAAGAATGACGAGTTCATGTATTAATTAAACTCGTTGCTTATTTTATAAATTGACTATTTACTGAACTCATTTCATTATAAATCCGACTAATAATAAATAACTCACTTAAAAGTAATATTAGGTTAAACGACAAAAATAACTGAAAATATTCCACAAAAGAAGGATAAAACAAAGAAAGAACAATAAAAAAACCAGCCAAACTATAATTGGTTTTTCAAGAAAACAAACAGAGATAGTTTTAAAAAATCAATGGTTACCTAATAATTACTCTGTTAATCGTTAATACTCCATTAATGTCTTTCATCTTCCCTCTCTCTATTTCAAGTTCCTTGTTATTTAAGCAAACGTTGAATCCGATCATCTATTTCTAACCCTGGGCCGACCAGAAAACTTTTGGGACGACCCAAGTTTCAAGGGTTCTCTTCTTCACCGGAATAAATAAAAATAAAAGTCTCTCACCGTCGATTTCAAATGGCGGTTGCTTACTTGAATCTTGGGAGCTACGTTTTCGCCTTCGTCTCCTTGTCTATCGCCGTCGTGGCTCCACCGGTTCAAGCTCACGTCGCGGTCTTCGATGAATACTGGACGCAGCGTCAAACCGACGCGCTGCGACAAACTATGGAATCTTATGACCCGAACCCGTTTAACGTCACGGACCACTTGAACTACCATGCCGCATTGTGGGTTCTCTAAAAATCAATCTCGTTAATTAGGGTTTTTAATTTGTCTGCAAAACCTAACTTCTTACGGAAGTTAACTTATCTTGCTTTCCCTCAGAGCAATGGAGACGACTGGTGCAGAGAACGGAACAAGGAGAGAGCTCCGACAAGTTGGAGGCGGTCGGAAAACAAAGAGACGTGGCGGAAGGTACGAATCCTTTAACGCTATCGATAAATGCTGGCGGGGCGACAAAAAATGGGAGAAAAACAGGAAAAAACTCGCGGATTGCGTCCTCGGATTCGGCCGGAAAACAACCGGAGGCAAAGACGGACCGTTCTACGTAGTCACCGACGCATCCGACGACGATCTCATGAATCCCAAGCCAGGAACTCTCAGACACGCCGTGACCCGCGACAGACCGCTTTGGATCATATTTGCTAGAAGCATGGTCATAAAACTGCAACAAGAACTGATCATAACGAACGATAAAACCATCGACGGTCGTGGAGCGAGTGTTCATATAACAGGAGGTGCAGGTTTAACGTTACAGTTCGTGAAGAATGTGATCATACACAATATTTATATCAAAGAAATTAAACGTGGATTTGGTGGGTTGATTAGAGACTCTGAAAATCATTTTGGGCTTCGAACATTGAGTGATGGAGATGGTATTAATATATTTGGAGCGACCAATGTTTGGATCGATCACGTCTCCATGACGAATTGTTCTGATGGGATGATCGATGCCATCATGGGATCGACCGCGATTACTATCTCCAATTCCCATTTCACCGACCATAACGAGGTAAAGAAGGCTAAGGCATAATACCTAACCAAAATATTTCAGAAATATGAAACATAATAAACTTTTCAGATTTTACAAAATACAAACGCAGACGTCTAATGCAAAATATCTACATTTGCGTTTAAGGTTTACAGTTAACAAAAGATTTTACGCTTTAAGATGTTTTAGGTTGTGGTTTCTTTTGAAAGATAATACACTAGTGCAAACTTGAACGCAAAAACAATGAGACCGTGTTTGGCGTTTCGTGATTTGCAGGTGATGCTGTTTGGGGGTAAAAACGAGGATGTGATAGACAAGAAAATGCAGATAACGGTTGCGTTTAACCATTTTGGTAAGAGATTGGTTCAAAGAATGCCAAGGGCTAGATACGGTATGATCCATGTAGTGAACAATGACTACACTCACTGGGAAATGTATGCAATTGGTGGAAACATGAACCCTACCATTATAAGTCAAGGCAATCGTTTCATTGCTCCTCCTCTAGAAAATTGCAAGCAGGTTAAAAGCACACCACTCTCTAATAAACTAATCACTACACTACACTTGAGACAATTGAAAGAAACTTAAAATAAAAATGCAGGTTACAAAGAGAGAGTATGCACCTTATACAGAATGGAAATCATGGAACTGGCAATCAGAGAGAGATTACTTCTTGAACGGAGCTTACTTTGTGCAGTCAGGAAGGTCAAATGCGTGGAGCTCTGCCCCGAAAAATCCAATCCCTAGAAAGTTTGCGATCCGGCCTCAGCCAGGAACAAAGGTAAGAAGACTCACCAAAGATGCTGGTACGCTTGGTTGCAAACCGGGCAAGTCCTGCTGATAAAAAGTCCCTGTTCGTGCGTTATGGTAACAAACAAAAAAAAAACTGAAAAAGAATTGTATTTGTTGTGGATGGTGTTTGTCACGAATTGTGCATAATGCAGTACGGATATTTATTAGGCTTCATTATTTTTTGGCTGTGGAAAAAATCAAGGAAGAAAAAAAGCACATTCTTTTGTTTTTCAATCTTCTTTCTTGCCCCAAAGGACATCAATTTAAACACCAATACATAATAATCACTCCTATTTTCAGTATCCTATACTACATCTGTTATATCATCAAACCTTGATGATATTTGGATACCATCTGAATCAGCCTTCAAGTAGCTCTAGCTTATCGCTTTCTATCAAACCCTGAAACATGTCAAGAGAAAGATCGAGTGGGTGTAGGTTTCGTTGGAGGTTTAATGAATCTACTTGCTGCATCTGATTCTATCCGTGACTGTATATGATATCATATATTGATCAGTGAATACCTCTGAGCTTGACGTTTCTTCGTTTGTAAGTACTATACATGTGTTTGACTTCCCAGAAAGTCGAAGCTTCTCCTGCAAGACCACATGGAGCCAGTTATCATTAAAAGTCCAGTTGAGAAGCGAGACCAGCAGATTATTGCTACGATTTTTATGCATATCCATTCATATGTTTCTCTTCATAAGAATACCTACCTGCATCAGAATATCCGGCATCTTGTGATTTTCTCCACCCATAGAGTCGCATAGATACATTAAACCCAAATTTGCAATATTCTGCCCAGAGACAAGCCAAAAAGAAGACAAATAAGTAAATTTGATCTTTTACTTAATTAGCTCCACAAGTAGCTACCACTGATCCCTACAAATGTCATTGAGCTGATAATATTCAGAACATTAATAAAGAACAAGAATGGAAATGAAGATACCTGCTTGTACTCAATACTATCTAATTTCCCACCCTGAAAAAAATGGGAATCAGATTGAATCAGTATGCAACAATGACCACTAGAAGCTATGTATTTTTTGGTTTGCTATAAGTAAAGAAGAGAGAAAGAGTCCTATTGGTGGTCACATATCATCTCAAATTCTTGTAGCTGACAACAAAGGAACAAAAGAAAAAAGTTTTTTTTTTTTTAAAAAGCAGTACACGCACCATACCACCAAACATGCTATGCATTGCGTCAAAATCATCTCCAATGTTAGCAAGATCCTCAAGAGCCAAACCCACCTGTTCCATAGATCTGAAACTTATTAATACCACCCTAAAAAGAGAACAAATCTTGACACTTGTTTATACTTAATACAATGTTCGCACATTATCCCGGACTCCCTTTAAGAGATCCTTCTGCAAGTCCAGCTTATCGTCCGCCTTCTTAAGCCTCTCGGACAAGTGCTTCTTAGCATTCTGACCAACAAAATAAGCACAAACACTATACAATTAGTATCCCTAAAAGATCATATCCAAGGCCTGATACAAGAAGCAACAACTGATCGAAGAAGTACCCACAGAAATAGCTTCTGAAACGGTGTCCAAATGCTTTGTCAAATTCGACACAGCATCTTCCATGTTCCGCTTTGTTATGCACATGATGTCAGAGAATGAAATCCCCTACCACAGAAAGAAACATCAGCTTCATAGAAATCATCCCCAGACACAGATATAAGGCTTTAACGATAACTGTTGTTGAAACTCTATAAAATATACCTTGAACCACATGTAGCCATAGCCTATAGCTCCCAATGTGGCTGCCGGGACTATAAATGGGGTAAAGTCAGCTGGAGAGTGTAGCAGAGAATGTCAGAGAGATTACATAAAAATAGACACATTTCTTCAAAAATACCAAATCAAAACTAGCCGGGAACAAACCTCCCTGAGCTCCATTCACGACAGTTATTTGCCGCGACGAGGCCAATTGCCGTACCTCCATTGCTAAACGTTGCATCTACAAAATCTCACATAGTTACTTTCTATTCACACATTCCCTTCACCTCAAGATCATACACCGACGTTTGAGATGAGAAACATAAAAACGAAACTACCTGAGTAGTCATGGCATCAGAACCGTCATCGGAATGATCTCCGGATTTCTCAAATCGCTTAACAAAAGCCTTCAAATATGAGGATGAACAAAAACAAAACAAAACCAACCTTTTTTACTATTCCCTTCTCATTCAAAATTCAGAAGAACAAAAGAAGCTTTACTAAAATTTATCGCACCTGTAACTCCCCCAAAATATCCGCCATTTTTCCATTCTTGACCAGAATCGTACTTGTATAACCTTCAGATTCGATAACCAATAATAAGTAAAAAGGGTTATATAAAATTACAGATACGCCACAGTCATGATCGAGAAACCCTAGTTACCTGCTCCAGCTAAAACCAAAATCTTCGATAACCCAATACCGGATTGCATAGCCATTGGTTAAAAAGCCTCACAGGTCAAAACAAAAAGAGTTGTCTTCTTCGTCGAGGTCTGAAATTTCGCTCGCCGGCGTAAGAAACCGTCAAGCTCTGCTCAATGTCGGTTTCTGTTGAACGGTGTCGTTTTTGTAACTTTTTCGTAGTTATAAATTCTTTGACCCTGCACTAAACTAATCTGGGCCGTTGATGATACACAGACAGAAGCGTAATAAATAAATCTGAACCGTGCATTTAAGTAAAGTAACTTAGTCCACTTTGTAAAATTATCGGGCCGATTTTGTAAGGTTGTTAATATTATCTGGTAAAAACGAAATAACAAAAAGTTGTCTCTCTCCTTGGTTGAAATTTGAAAACCCTTTTCCTCCGTTGTATCCAGTGGAGAAGGCGATGTCGCAGCAGTATCTGCAACTCTTATCTTCTCCTCCAATGGCGGTAAACTCCAAAATCTTCCTAAACCATCGGTTTACTGACGCTCGTTTTCTTACCGCCGGTGGTTTCTCCGGGAAGCGGGATGGTTTCGCCGTGAAACCGACGGCGAGGGTGAAGCTGTCGGTAAAGTCTCGCCAAGAGGATTACTTCGAGAAGCAGAGGTTTGGCGACTCGTCTTCCTCGCCGCCTTACTCGCCGCAAATTGGTAAAGCCACTTAAAAAAGCTTCTTTCGAATCCGAGGGATTTTGCAAATGGAAGCGAGAAATTTCTAAAGAAAAAAAGTGACCTTTAATTTTGAAAAACTAGGGCTCATAAGCGAAACCCATTAGTGATGCATGTTTGTTCATAAGCGAAAACGGTAGTTCATTGTTGTTTGAATTTTGAAATTGGAAGGCATGAAATCCAGGAATCTGGAAAAATAGAGCTCATACTTGTGATTCGTGTTTGTTTGTTTGGATTAGCGGAAGGATCTTCTCCACGATTTTACGTGGGTCATTCGATTTACAAGGGGAAAGCTGCTCTTACAGTAGAGCCTCGAGCACCAGAGTTTGTGGCTTTAGAAGTATGTCTCTTTTTCCAAGCTCTATTGAATCATGTCTCTATCGATCTTAGATTGATCTCCGTTGTCTTTATTCAGTCTGGTGCGTTCAAGCTTTCAAAGGAAGGTTTCTTGCTGCTCCAGTTTGCTCCTGCAGCTGGTGTTCGGCAATATGATTGGAGCAGGAAACAGGTCTGGTTTTATCTTTAACTTAGTACTTCATAGATTTTGATAATAATACATCATTTGATTTGGTGAAAAAGAAGCAGATTTTTTTACTTTCTACTATGATTGTGGTTAGATCATGTTTTGATGTCTAATGATGCAGGTCTGTTTTTATCTTTCAACTTAGTGTTTTATGGGATTGTGATAAAGATCATGACTTGGTTTGGTGAAAGAAACAGCCTTTTCACTTAATATTATGATTGTGGTAAGATCATGTTTTGATGTTGAATGATGCAGGTCTTCTCGTTGTCGGTTACAGAAATCGGTAATCTAGTTAGCCTTGGGCCGAGGGAATCATGTGAATTCTTCCATGATCCTAATAAGGGAAAAGGGTAAGATTAGTAATATTTAGGATCCTATTAGATCTATCTCAGTACACAGATTGTGTTCTTTTAGTTCTGATTCGTAATCGATTATGTGTTTGTTTATTGTAGGAGTGATGAAGGTAAAGTGAGGAAAGTGTTGAAAGTTGAACCCCTTCCAGATGGTTCTGGCCGCTTCTTTAACCTGAGTAAGTAAATGAGTCTTTCTTTCCTTTTTCTTGGGACTCCTGCTTTCGTATTTTCTGATTTCCATGGTTGTTTTCTTGATCAAGGTGTTCAAAACAAGCTGTTGAATGTCGATGAGAATGTATACATACCAATCACTAAAGCAGAGTTTGCTGTTCTTATCTCTGCTTTCAACGTAAGCCCAGCCCTTTCTCTCTCTCTCTCTATCTCTTTGTGAAAAGCCTTTGCCTTTATTTTAACTTTATACATTGTATCGCAGTTCATCTTGCCGCACCTTATAGGCTGGCAAGCATTTGCAAACTCCATCAAACCAGAAGACTCTAACCGTCTTAACAATGCGTCACCTAAGTATGGTGGAGACTACGAATGGAGTAGATGATTGAGATTAGACAACCTTGCAAACTCGGTTTTTGTGTCCATCCCATCTTTTTGTTATTGCAATCAATGAGTCACCCAGCTGATGAAGACAACAAAAGGAAAAAGAAAGTAGCAGTATAGACTGAAGTAGTGTTTAGACCAAATGGGATGTGTTGTTGTGTAGGAAGAACTCATTTTCGGTGTTAGACAATTTGTTTTGATAAAAGAGCAAACGGTTAGAATTTTGGTAATACAACAATCAACTTTCTCTTCCTATTGTCCTATCTTTAATTTACAAATGGTATTGATCTTAAACTCTTCCCTACACCTCGATGGTTCATTGTAAGAAGGCATATAGGTCTCTTCATGGAGCATAGGCAAGCTCTCGATTCCAGCCAGGTGATACACGCAATTCAGGATTGCATTTGCGGTATAGAAGAAACTAAGGGACCTAATACCTCAGACAATGGGCTGTTTCTCTTTGTTGGGTTAGGTCCTTCAGTGTCTTCCACACTGCGAATGTAGACCTAAATCACTGTACCATCTGTTTCTTGGGCTCCGAATCAAGAGCATGCCAATATTCCCCAAAGAGAACCCTGTCTTCCCTGTCTTTGCTCACACTAAACCTCTCTGCATCGCCAATCCATATACTTAACCAGACAAACTAACACCTGGAAGTTTTACCAGTTGCTTCTCATCTATTACATGCCTGATACTTTCCACATCTTGCCATCTTTCTAATGCAGCATATATGCTGGACAAGATCACAAATGGAGCTGGATTCTCTGGCTCTAACTCTGCTAGCTTCATTGCCGCTTCCTCTCCAAGTACTGGATCAAGGTGTTGCCTACATGCACCGAGCAAAGAAGAGTAAACAGAAGATGACGGTTCTGGCATTTGATCTATTACCTCCTTGGCTTCTCTTAATCTCCCAAAGCGACCCAAAAGATCAACTATACAACCAATGTGCTCTGTACTAGGTTTAAATCCATATTCTTCCTGCATCAACCTAAATACTTTAGATCCCTTCTCGACATCGCCACAGTAACTGCACGCAGATAGAACAGCAGTAAAAGTTGCTAAACTCGGTTGTACTTTCTCATCTCGTAGTAGGTCAAAGATTTCAATTGCAGATTCACACTCTCCATGTTTACCATAGCCAGATATCATAACGTTCCAGAACACGGGATCCTTGGGTTTCGGTTCAAACCCATCAAAGATCCGGCGTGCCCACAACGAGAGCCCACATTTCATGTACATGTCGGTGAGAGACGTCGAAACAAATATATCCCTTTCGGCTGTAGCTTTAATAACATGCCCATGGATCTCTTTGCCGTTCTTTAAAACCCAAATATCCGAACAAGCCGATAGAAGGCTAGTAAGACATTTCAAACTAGGAACCATAACTACTAATAGCATTCTCTCAAAGAACTTGAAAGCTTCAATTACTTTCCCTAATTGTGAAAAGCCACTGATCAGTGAATTCCATGTCGCTGAATCAGGTTTAAGCCCCTCGGAATCCAGCTGTTCAAACAGTTCAACTGCTACCTCATGCTGTCCATTAATCATCATCCCAGAGATAACAGAGTTCCAGGATATCAAGTTCCTGGTATCTTTCAGCTCTGTGAAAACACCGTATGCTGATTTCCAACAGCGACATTTCGAATACATATCAATGAGAGTTGTACCGACCATTGTATCAAAGCGAAACTCTTTTTTCGTGACAAGACCATGAATTTGCCTTCCATACTGGAGATTCAAAAGACTAGCGCAAGTAGATATTGCATTAATGAGGGTAACAGCGTTTGGTTCTTCACTTGAAAACTTCCTCATGAGATTGAAGACACTAGGGACCAAATGCGGAACTCCATTCTCCATCAATCCGGAAATAAAAGCATTGAAAGTCACAACACTCTTATGAGGCACCTTTTCGAACATTTTCGCAGCTAAAATCCACTCTCTACATCTCGAATACATTGAAACGAGAGATGTTCCAACGTAAACTTCCATCTCAAAACCTGATTTCGTCGCCAAACAGTGCATTTGCATCCCTCCTTCGATATCCCCGCAGCCACCCAAAACGCTAGCCACAGTAACCGAATTCGTCCCAGACCCAGAAACCCTAGCTTCCCCAAACATCCTAAACGCCTCTCTGGTAAACCCATTCTCCAGAAGGCCAGAAACCGCTGCATTAACACTCGCAATACCCTTCTCAGGCATTTCGTCGAGTAGCTTAAGGGCATCCGTCGTCTGCTTCACCTTCATGTACATACTCACGAGAGCTGTGGCCGTAAAATAATCGACGAAAAACCCAGTTTTGATGATATGGGCGTGCAGAGTTCGACCTTGGACAACGTCACCGAGCTTCGCACATGATTTGAGAAGAGGCGGGAATGTGAACTTGTTGGGAGAGTGAGCAGGATAGTGGCGGCGCGTGCACAAGACCGCCTCTAGCGTAACCCCACCGGTCACGAGATTCGTGACTCGGTGTCTCGTGAGGTTTATCATCAAGAGAGGCAAAATCGAGCAGCAAGACGCATCAAAGCTCTTCCATCGTCGACAAAAACAATAACTTTTGCAGTCAAATAAAATAAAAATCCCCCTATTGTTGGTTAAAGTCTGGTTTAAACCGGTTGAAGTTCGGTTTTTACATCGCCTGAGCAAATATCTCCTGAGTCTGACTGTAGGCAGATATGTTTTAGATCGAAGCTTCTAGAAGATCACCACTTATACCAAGTTCCACATCATTTCTCATCGCACGGTGAATTCGAGGAGCTTGAATCGATCGGAGTCTTTTCTCTCATCATCGTCGTTTGATTTCCGACCTTTCCTCGCCGCAAGGAGATATGCTCGCTTGACGACGACCTCCACCGTTCTCGCCTCGATCTTTACCTTTTTTGCTCAACAGTGAGATCTCTCTCATGATTTATTTTTGTTATCTCATCTCTTTTCCACGATGTTTCATTGCTAGATCCGTGGATTTTACTTTATTTTCTTATCAATTTTTTGGCTGTTTTTGGTCAATTGATCCGGTCTTAAAGAGAGCTGTGTGGTTTTGAAAAGAAAATGCTTTTCCGATTTGCAATTCATGTGCTTCTTAGGTAGGTAGCGGATGATCATAGATGTATGACAAAACCAGTTAATTCGACCATATCTAGGCAAATGATTAGACTTTCCAAAATCTGGAGTATACTGTTGAAGCTGGTTGCAACCACAAATTAGAACACATTTGAAACCCTGATTTCGAATTCTGTGATCGGCTAGCCTCACATATTCTTTTGTTGCTTAATGCGTTTGATAGAGTAAGAGAAGGATGTCGACTCCAGCGAGGAAGAGACTGATGAGGGATTTCAAGAGGTTGCAGCAAGACCCACCTGCAGGAATTAGCGGTGCTCCACAAGACAACAACATCATGTTGTGGAATGCTGTGATATTCGGGTAATGTAACAAAGTCAAAAATTGATACTGGTTTGGTTTCAGAAACATTCTAAGTCACACTACTTATTAAACCTTCTGTTTCTGGATTTACAGGCCTGATGATACCCCATGGGATGGAGGTAAGATTATGTTATTGTAATCACTTATCTTGAGATTTTGGTAATCTTTCATATCTCTTCTTATATCTCTCTTGTATGATCTTGTCAGGTACTTTCAAATTATCACT
This sequence comes from Eutrema heterophyllum, assembly GCA_002933915.1. Lineage (NCBI taxonomy): Eukaryota > Viridiplantae > Streptophyta > Magnoliopsida > Brassicales > Brassicaceae > Eutrema > Eutrema heterophyllum. The sequence goes on along the minus strand of PKMM01022747.1, from coordinate 545,044 downwards.
GCAGTTTTCAGAAGATTATCCAAATAAACCCCCAACAGTTCGGTTTGTTTCACGGATGTTCCATCCAAACAGTAAGTTAAAGATTAAAACACCGGCTTTTTTTTATTATGAATGCATGGGATTCACGTAAAGTCGCACTTGGTCGTGCAGTTTATGCTGATGGGAGTATATGCTTGGACATTCTCCAAAACCAGTGGAGTCCAATATATGATGTCGCTGCTATACTTACCTCCATTCAGGTATATATAGAAACGCTATATCAAAATGCTTCCATGTCCTGTTTCTTGATAAAATCGTTGATGATTGTTGTTCTTCTGCTTCCTCTTCTGCCCTTTTACATGGATCTTTGATCTCCATATAAAAGTGTTGTTGTTCTTGATCTGATCACATTATGGCTGAACAATCTCCGTTTTGTTATCACAGTCATTGCTCTGTGATCCTAATCCGAATTCTCCTGCAAATTCGGAAGCTGCACGAATGTTCAGCGAAAGCAAGCGCGAGTACAACAGAAGAGTCCGCGAGGTTGTTGAACAAAGCTGGACTGCAGACTAGTAATAATATTTGTTGTAGCATTGGTCTTCAAAAACATTGAACCTCCTCTCTTGTGTTTAATCACCAACACTTCTCTCTCTCTCTCTCTCTCTCTCTCTCTTTCCTGTCTTTGTGTGTTTTATAAACTCTGTGATTTGTTGCTTTTAATGTTTCTATGTATTTCCATATATTATCTTAACCACATTTATGATTTATCTTTATAATTATCAAATCAAATGTATTTCAATTCGATCATTCTCTCAGATCTTCTTTTGCTTAATTATAACAACAGGTTTACCAAGATAGCTAGAATTCTTCAATGTAAGATTTTTCATGTTAATCCATGAAACTACATATTGACCTGTTGACTCTCATCTCTAGTTTCATGAAACTACATGTTGACCTGTTTCTACAGTTTTATCTCTCTTTATGATACATTTTTCTTGAGGATTTTTCATTCATATATTGCCTTCATGGATGCTTCATGATTCCCACTGTTTGTCCATCCTTGCTGCACTTGAATTGTGTACTGCAGATTCCATACAACATCTTCAATTGATGGTCGTTTGCTCTGATCTTCACAAAGACAGTTGATAGCAAATTCCACTGTCGTCCTCAACGACTCGTAAGCATATGATCCTCTAACAGATGGATCTGCCAAGCTGCTCAGTACTGATGGTTCATCTCTCAAACCATTCTCCAGCTGCAAAAAAATTAACAAAAAAGGTTCCAAATTTGTGAGATATGTCCGATCAACAAAGATGAAAAAAAGGTTCCGACTGAAACAGAACAGACCTGAAGCTTCAAACTTCCCATCTCTGAAGAACCGGCAGCCACTACTTTTCCCGTGATGATCTGAAGTAGTAACACTCCAAACTGGTACACATCTTCTTTCTCTCCATCCTCATTACTGCACACAATTCCATAACAAGTTTCAGAATTTGATAGAAGAGAACACATCTTATCATATCTTAAGAGATATAAACCTCCGCGGACTTTTGACTTGAGGGCTCTCTGCTCCAACCTAGAAATACCAGGAAATTTTTTTAGTTTAAATTATAAGAAGTAAGAATGAAAATTATGCAAACCGTTTTATACCTTGGATGGTAAAGGAATAGTGTAGCCACTGATTTTTACAGTGAGTGTTTCATCAAGCAGAATATTCTCTATCTCTAAATTGTTCCCAAAGATTCCTGGTGCTACTCCCATGTGCAAAAACTGTATCCCGCGAGCGACTCCTATGGCTATCGCCATTCTCTGAGGCCATTTTAGCACCTCTTTCTTCCTCCAATCTGATTAAACAATTCCCCTTTAAATCTATTGAAAACTGAATGTATTTTCTGTCTTTTTTCTAGGTTTTACCTGTGAGGAAGTCCCTCAACGACCCGTTTGAGATATACTCTTGGACAATGAAGATGGTGTGTCCAGCGTGTTGATTGTGGTCTTGGTTACTAGCAATGCAATGTCCAAGAACACTAACCAAATGCATATGCCTTAGCTTTGATAAAACTTCCATCTGCTGAGCCAAGCTCTGTGGCAAACTCTTGTGCTTCAGTTTGATACATCTCACTGTCACTGCTATGCCTTCTCTGAGACAACCTCTGTACAACTGTTGGAATACCAAAATATATCAATCAATTTATATTCTATAGTTCATGTCATGTTTGTTTTTGTTTTACCTGTTCACAGAACAAACTTGCTGCATCAAAGTCGTTAGTAGCTTCTTCCAGTTCCTCCAAGGAGAAAATGCGGTACGGTGGCAAACCAATCACTGCAGATCTCATTGTCTGAGGTACACGTCCTACACTCAGAAAATTTCTGTTAATGGTTTTTGCTAGAGAAAAACTCAGTTTCGAGATTTCAAAGTAATAATAATAGTTTTTGTTTACTTGAATCTGGTAATGACTTAGTGCTGGTGGTCGTGGTGCTGCAAACTGAGACTTTATCAGAGGCATGTCTTTCATTGTTGTTGTTGTTGTTTGCTTCAAAAGTATCTTCTTCTGATCTAGATCTTCTTCTTCTCAGGACAATTAAAACCAACAGAACCAAAACTGCTGCAAGGATGACCACACCGATGATTATCAAAATCACCAAACCGAGTTTGATTCCTGCAGAATCTTTCTCTTCAACCTTGGGGACAGGTTCCACAGCTATTGCTTTGCTCGCTTGGTTTTGACAGAAAGAAAGCGGACGCTGATACTTGGCGTTAGGAGTCCCAATCAAAGACAAGCAATTGAATGAGAAGAGCACTGTGTGGTTCCTAAAACTCTTAGAAGTGTAGCAAGACGGAAGCTTTCCGGTTAGAAGATTGTGAGAAACGTCTAAAGTTTTAACCTTTGAGGAGCTGCAAGAGGAATTCGGAAGTGATCCGCTTAACAGGTTCTGAGCCAAACTGAGAGTTTGAAGAGAAGGAAGAGAAAACAGAAACTCCAGAATCGACCCGGTGAACTCGTTGGAAGAAAGGTCTAAACTTTGGAGCTTATTCAGCTTCTTGATCTGTTCTGGAATTTTGGATCTAAAGGAGTTGTTCTTCAATGAAACAGTGATGAGATTACTTGGGAGTGAGGGAACTTCAGGACCGAGATTATTACCTCCCAAATCCAGCTCTTGAAGATTGGACAAGCTTCTGAGATCAAAGACAGAACCATTGAACAGATTATCTGATAAAACAAGGCTTTTTAGATTCCTCAAAGACGAAATCTCTTTTGGGATTCTCCCGGAGATGAAATTAGAGCTGAGATTGAGAGATTTGAGAGACGGTGATAAATTGGTGATGATCTTAGGAGAGAGAGAACCAGAGATTCCGAGTGAGGTAAGAGACAAAGTGCCTAAGCTGGAGAGTGTTGTTAGGAGAGTGAAGAGTTTGTCAAATCTTCCGGGGAGCTTACTGGTTCTGTTTCCGGTGATGGTTAATTCTGTTATGTGACCTTTGAAGCAGATGATTCTGAAGGAAGGAGAAGAAGGAATGTGGCAGAAGTTGGCTGTATTGGTCCATGACTGAAGAATCTGCGGATATTGTAGCTGCTTTTGGATTTCAATGAGAGTTTTTGATTCACTTGGAGTCAACTGAGACTCGGAGAGTAGTGGAAGAAGAAGGAGAAGAAGAAGAAAGAAAGTGAGGGAAAATACATGGATTTTGAGAGAATTCTGCATTTTCTCGGGAAAATTTACGGTGTTCGGAGATGTGATTTGGCTTAAGGAAACAGAAACTCACTGAAAGTTGTCATTTTTCAGGGATCACAGAGCCAGATCTATTGGGAATATGGAGGAAAACTTGGGATCAAGAAAAGAAAATAATATCTAGTAGTATAAAATTTTCTGGGTAAAAAAAAAATTATAAACGTTCTTAAGATTTTCGTGGGAAAATTAAAAGAAGAGAGAAAACCCAATTAAGTGGAGGCAATAAATGCGACCTTTCATTTCTTATAATTTTAAATTTTTGTTTGTTTGGTTGTTTGTTCATTACTGCACATTGCACAACCTCAGCTCGACAGACTGTTTTTAATGAACAGAAGAACATGACTATGATTTTTTTATTATTTTTAACTTCTAGTTCACATTACATTTCTGTAATCTCCGTATTGTGTAATCAAAAGACTTTCAGATTTAGATAGTCTTTTGGTTTAATTTAGCTCAACTTGTTAATCTTTGGTATAATTATGAAGTTAGAAGACTCAGCAAAACGTTAAAAAAACTGATAATAAAACAAATGTGTATAAGATAATTAGTTCACAGCTAAAAACCAGATCAAGAACACTTAACACCATTACTAGTTTTTCTTTTGTTAATTTTCGTAAACTAATTCGTCATGTGCTTTGTTAATTTAAGGGACCCCTTTCTTTTTTACATGCAACACGTGATTTTGTTTGAACTTTGAAACATCTGTAATTTCTATGTTGATTAAAACCTCTGTATAATAATTGATCAGATTAGAGAAGTTTGGTTACTTGTCGGTGAGAATGAGATCAAGAAATGTATGTCGTTTTTTGTTCTCCAGAAAGCGAAGCCATTACGTTTGTGTCTTTTCTTTATAAGTGTCGAGAGATTCTAACAAATGTCGAGCTGTATTCTTTTGTTCTTATCAATTGTTCATTTACTTTCTATTTTATTTATTTAACAATTCCTACTTTAATTAATGATAGTGTTATCAAGTTATTATTATTGTTTCTTCAACAAAGTGTTATGAATTATTGTATTGTAAAATATTAATGGAGTTTTAGACGATGAAGCATATATGCACATGCAACCGCCTTGGAACAATTTCCACAACAGCCATTTACTCCCCTTTTTTTTTTTTTTTATTAGATGTTTTAGAAAAAAAAATTGTTTCAAAAAAGATAGATTTTTTAAATTTTTTATGCATTTTTTATTAGTTAATAATGATGAATTGTAAACTTTAAGAAAAATAATTAAGTTTATTGAATTACTATTGATTTAGAGTTATAGAAAATTGTTAATCACAAAAAATGATGTATTTATAATCAAATTTTAATGTGTTTTTTTAATATGTGTGAAAAACTTAAAAATTTATTAATAAAAAACAGAGGGAGTATATATTAACGAAAAAGTTATTTATATTTTTTTATCTTTAAACTCGAATATATATATATATTCTCTTTTTTTTTCCCTCCTAAAAAGTCCAAGTCTATTGCTAGACAACAAAAAAAAGTCGCTATTTTGGGATTCTTCGCTTTACAAATGTGTAATTTCAAGCCCGTCTACTTGTTAAATATTCCAGCTTTTTTTTTACAGCAAACTTCAAGCCTGTATTACAAATATTGTTTTTCATTTTTTACTATATTATACGAATTTAAATTCAAACGATAACATATCAACAACACTAATACAAACCATTAGCTTAGACATTCTGATCAACTTTTAAAATTATACTAGATTCTAAATCCGTACAACTGTGTGAGATAATTTTTTTGTAATATATAAAATGTGAAATGAGGAATAAAAACTAATTTAAGTGTTATTGATTTCAATATGTTTAATTTGTAAATTTTAAGTTTATAATAAATTTAATAAATGTTTGGCAACAAGTTCAACTTATTATAAAAAAAAATAAGAAGTATTTGGAAACAGATTTGAAAAATGATCATGTTTTAATAGTATAGATATTTGTATTATGGATGCATTCAAACAGAATTTTGATTATTTTGTTTATTTTATAGAATTGTTTTAAACATTTATATAAAATAGAGCATAAAAATTGGTATATCAAATATATATATGGTTGATACAATTTTTTTTAACAATGCATTTTCGCTGCGGGCGGTATTTTTTTTTTTATAACAAATAGAGTGGTACTAATACTTATTCTCTATGTTTCATCATATACTTATTTCCTAGTTCAAGTCCACTTGGGAGGAGGGGTATTCCCAAAGGGAATATATTAAAGGCTGATTCCGAGCCCACAAAGATTAGGGTTTAAACCAGAACTTCGAAGTTATAAAAAAAAAAGTTTTTAAAAATATATATTTTTTATTTTTATTGTCTTTTATACATTAAAACATAATTTAATATTTAAATAAAAACAAATTAACCAATTAAAAAGGTATTACATAATATAAATAGTCATAAATATCAAATTAAATTAACTTTTTATAGAAACTCGAAAGAAAACAGATTTTTTTTCTCTAAAACACCTTATATAAAGGCGGGAATATATTCTCTCTGAATCAAGTAAGACATTTTGTAATATTAACTACGTATATACGAAAAGACTCTTTGTCATTCATTTTTGTTTGTTTTGGTTGTCAAATAGAACGACTTTAAATATCTAAGAACGAGACACGCATGACTGGCCCTGAGAATTTGGGGGTCCAGTAGAAATTTTAATAATTTTTTTTTTTTATAATTTGGAGGCAAAATATTCATATATATTAGCTCAATAAAATTTGGGGATCCAATACAAATGTTTCACTAGCCTATGTCCAGAACCGGTCCTGGAGACACGTAACCAAATGGTGGTGGTGAGGTGGTTCCCGCTTGTGAGGAGATGATCATCATGTTGGTTTAGACCAAGGATCGTCTACCCCAAACGCAGTTTTCACTCAATTTTTCCATTTGGCCAGAAGCCACGCCCTACGTAAAAAGAAATATATGAAATGGCTAAGGTACATGCAAAAAGGTGTAAAAACCTTTTTCATTTAAAAAAAAATAAGAACGAGACACGTAATTAACAAACATGTAATGACTTTCAATGTCAAGAATCAGCGGATTAACCACTTCGATAATGACATTGACAGCCTTAACCTTAATTCTCCTTTCTTTCTTTTTTTCGCAAAAACAAAAAGACGTTACTCCGACAAAGGAAGGTTATTTCAGTAAATTCCAATACAATCAAAAACTCTTCCATTGCGCTCACCACGCCACCTATGGCCTATTAGCAAGGCCCGTTAATCAACAAAACACAGTTTAAACGGCATCGTTTCGGAACCGTTTCTTTCTCTCTTTCTCTCTTTTCGTGGCTTCTCTTTCTCTCTCTCACATTACAAACGGTGAGTGTAATTCTCACTGTAACCACTTTTTGGTTTTTTAGGTCACTGCTCCGGCAAGGAGTCCTTAAAGACAACCGTTTGAAGAATTAATAGAGACGACTCTTTACATCTTTATCTATCTTCATCTACATTGGGGATTCCATTTGAGGTTGACATTTTGAAATTTCTTTTTACCCATTTTTGGAAAACCTTCGCACAAAAAAAAAAAAAACAGTTTCCACTTTTGATTGATACTCAGATCTGGGTACTCAGTGTTACTCCATCTTCTTTCACTCTTTGATTTTGCTTACAACGTATCTCTCTCTTCGATTTTGTAGCTGTTCGAGAAACGTTTTGGGTTTTCTGGTATCTTCATACGAATTTTTAGGTTTTTTTTTTCTCGTTTTCCCGCTTGTTTCTCTGTTAAATCGACATGGGTTTTGGTTTGTTATCGTCAAAATCTCTGCTTTTTCACTTTATTTAATGGGTCTATGTGTTCCTTTGGCTTTCGTTACTTTATTTTTTTTTCGTCTCTCTCTTTTGATTCATGCTACTTTCGCTTTAATTACTGCACCGTCGATGTCTGTCTTCGTCCTGTTTCCGACTGTTAGGGTTAATCTCTCTCTCTCTCTCTGGTTCATGTCTTGTCTGTATTTCTAGGGTTTCTATTTACAGATTGTGATTCTATATATGGAATATGTTTCAGCTTGGAGTAAAAATTGATGAGTTCCATTTGCGACTGTAGAGATTTCCTGTGTATTAGTACTTGAAATTCATAGACTTTGTTTGTTTGGACCTTAGCTTGAGCTTATACCAAATGTTTTCCTGCTTATGCAGGTTTCTATTTTTGTAGCAACTTTCTAATTGTAGCCATTAAAAAAATGGGAAAGACTCCAAGTCCTGGTAAATGGATCAAGTCTCTTCTTGGGAAGAAATCATCGAAGTCGAGTTTGGAGAAAGGAAGCGAGAAATTGGTACGAATATAGAGGAAAGTTATTGTTTTTTTTTTCTCTTTTTGTCAAAAATAGAATGATATGTAATTGTAAACATTGTTCATATGTGTTAGAGATCTGCAAAGAAAGAAGAGCTTGTGGTGAAGGTGAAAGATAATAATGTCTCAGACTTACCTACCGATCCTCCGGTAGTAGTTTCATCACGAGAAGTTGCAGCTACTCAAACTGTAATAGTCCCAGATGTTGTAATCCCTGAGAAGCAGCCAAGCGGAGACATTGAAGGCGATGAGTCGAATGTGAATCTTGAGTCAGGGAATGACACAGAAGAACTCAAGCTTGAAGTAGCTGCTACAAAGGTTCAAGCTGCTTTCAGAGCTCGTCAGGTGATTCTTCTTCGTCTACATTCTAGTATTGAGAATTCGGGTCTTATTCCACTGATACTCTGTTGTTTTTCTAACTCGTGAAGGCCCGTGAAGAATTTCAAACGCTTAAAGGTATCATAAAGCTGCAAGCAGTTATCCGGGGCCACTTGGTTAGAAGACAAGCTGTTGCTACATACTCATGCATTTGGGGAATTGTGAAGTTACAAGCTCTTGTTCGCGGGAAGAAAGCTAGATCTTTAGACACCGGTGTTCAAGTTCAGAAAACAAATACGGTATTTAATGTCTGTTAGTTTATAAGTTCCACTTTGATAATAGTTTCTCGATTTTGCTTTCAAAGTTGTAATTTCTTTTGTTTTTTAGGAAACTGAGAATTCTGAAACGTTGCAAGGAAGCACATACAGTTGGCTTGGGAATCCCACAAAACTCTCCATGATTGATAAGGTAACATCAACAGTTTGCTATGCGATTCTGTGACGCCCTCTTGCTTATTTGTTTCTGTGACTTTTTCAGCTTCTAGTTTCGTCACCAACAACATTGCCTCTGAAGATTCAATATGGTCCTGAGGATCCTAACTCAGCCAAGGTGTGGCTTGAGCGCTGGACACAATTGCAGGTTTGGGCTCCTGGTCCACTGGCGCTTAAGAATCTGATTCCAAAATCTCAAACAAAGAAGCGAAGTTTTCAATCAGTTGAAACGGAAAAGGGAAAACTTAAGAGAGGTATCAAGAAACCATCCGGTGGTTCAAATCTTGGAAATGGCTCTAGTAGCCGTTCTACAGCTGAAAATGAAAAGCCTAAGAGAAATGTGAGGAAGGCTTCAACGCTTGGTAAAGAGCTTTCGAGAATCGAGAATGACAAGTCTAAGCAGAGTTCGAGAAAAAGTACTAGCGCCATAAAGGAAGGGTCTTCATTGGAAGTTAAAGATGAGAAGCCTAGAATTAGTCTCAAAAAGGCTTCACTTTCTAATGGGCTAGAGAAACTTACCCGCAAATCCGCTGAGAAGAAGAAAGAGTTTGCAGATTCAGTGCAGAAAGAATTGCCTGGTGATAAGGTTTCAGCTCTTGTAGTTGATACTCCTGAAGAAGAAAAGGTGAAAGATACCCCTGCAACAGTTTGGAAAGAGGCTGATCTCGAGAAAGATGATAAATCACCGGTTCTGGATAACCCGGCGCAAGATGAACTCAAAACCGCAGAGAGCATTGATAAAGCTGAAGAAATCCAAGAGCCAGATGTGCAGATTATGAGCTCCGAGAATGGAAATGCTGCTTCTGAAAACACAAAGCCAAGCGATAGACGAGCTTCGCTGCCTGCAAAGATTGAGAATCATCATCAAGACGATGGACTTACACATAGCGGGCGAAAAATCCCAAGCTATATGGCTCCAACTGCATCTGCAAAGGCAAGACTAAGAGGACAAGGGTCTCCAAGAATTGCTCAAGAGAAGCCAGAGAAAAACGGGACAACTAGGCGCCACTCTCTTCCTCCTGCAGCCAATGGTAAACTGAGTACAATGTCTCCAAGAGCTCACAGACTTCTCATAGCTTCAGCTAAAGGATCAATGAACAGTGACAGATCTTTTTCGTCTTCCAAGGACATTGGTGGTAAGAAGTTTAAAGCTTTATACACAAGCCTCTTGAAAGTTTCCACCTTTACACTGAAATTTACATCCCATTTTGCTCATGTTTATTTCAGATAAATCGACGAAAGCTGAGTGGAAACGGTGAAGTCCTTTTGAGGGCAATAGAGAAAGCAATCCAAATCATCATCTTACACTGTTGGACAAAGCTCTGAAACCTTTTTAATCATTTAACTGTTTTGCTTTTATGTTTCTCTGTGTGTTTTGGTTTGATTTGGTTTGGTGTGGTGAGTCTTTGACATGTTCTCTTTAGTTTTTACTCTCAGATGCTTTGTCTTCACAAACAAAAAGGGTTTTTAGTAAATAGTTCTTATTTCTATCTAATCATTTACAGTTTGTTGCTCAATTTTACGTTCTTAGTTCTCTATAAAAACAAGAAAAGGTTAGACTGTATATAAAAACCGAAATTGAACCGAAACAAAAATAAATTTCGAATCAACCAAAAGCCTAACTGAAATTTTTCTAAAGTCAAACAGAACCAAAATTTTGTTAGAAGTACCTTATAAAAAAAATTCTAATATTATGTATCTGAGCCAAGATTACTTAAATAAATTTTTGCTATTTTGTAAGTCAAAATTTCAATTCTCATTCGATAGACAAAAGTCCAAACGGTTAAAAACTAAAAACCATCATTCACATCCATGTAGTGTTGTAATAAGCAAATACATTATTTTACACACAGAGCAGCCACCATACAACAGAAAACTATTGCAGTGATTCTATCTTACACGAGGAGATTGATTGTGAGAAGGCAGAGAGGAAGCAACAGGAGTTATGTGCAAGAGAGGCCGATCATAACTATGCCTCCTGGGAAATTTCTGTATAACAGATCCGTTACTACCTCTCGGAGAATCAATCTGACCTTGTCTGGTTCCAGTTCCAATACTTCTTCTCGGAGAATCAATCTGAGCTTGTCTAGTTCCAATCCCATTACTACCTCTCGGAGAATCAATCTGAGCTTGTCTAGTTCCAATTCCATTACTACCTCTCGGAGAATCAATCTGAGCTTGTCTAGTGCCAATTCCAGTTCCAGGTTTAGTAGTTATTGATTCAAGCTGATCTAATTTGGCCAAAACTTCGGACATTTTCGGTCTGAGCTTTGCGTCAGGGTTTAAGCATTGCAATGCAAGATTAGCAGCTGTGTATGCTCCTTTCTGAGGATACTGACCACCTAATCTCGTGTCCATTATTCGAAAGAGCTTTCGCTTGTCGCCGAGATAAGGTGTTGCCCAATCTACTAGACTCTGTTCCATTCCTACTTTTGATTTGTCCACGGCTCTTCGTCCTGAGAGTAATTCCAGTAGTACCACACCGAAGCTGTATACATCGCTCTTAGCTGTTAATCGACCTGTAGACGAAAATTCAGATTTGAGCTTAAGAGTTTTAGGAAGTAAAATTGTATGAGACTATGAGCTCCAAAGGCTAAAGCGTTTGAAGTAAAGGGCTAAAAAGCTTTTGAAGCAAAGGGATAAAAAGCTTTGAAGCAAAGGGATAAAAAGCTTCTGAAGCAAAGGGATAAACCTTTTGTAGCCAAGAACTTAAGCTTTTGAATCAAAGGCTAAAGCTTCTGAAGCAAAGATTACCTTTCGAGGTAAAGGGAAAAATCTTTTGAAGCACAGGCTAAAACTTTTGAAGCAAAGGCTAATGCGAAGGCTATGTAGGTTTGAAGCTAAGGCCAAAGTTTCTCACCTGTGGCTACATATTCAGGGGCTGCGTATCCGTGAGTACCCATGACTTGTGTGGACACATGTGTCCTATCACCAGTAGGACCTGCTTTAGCTAGACCGAAGTCGGAAAGTTTAGCGTTAAATTCCTGCAAGTAAGATCGATATAGAAGTTTTTGTTAGAAATGAAGTGAAATCCCCAATAAGGAGTTGAAGAGAGTTTGCTAATCAGGTTTCTCGGGTTAATTACAGCGTCGAGTAGAATGTTAGCAGCTTTAAAGTCTCTGTATATCACTTGCGATTTAGCGTCGTGAAGAAAAGTAAGCCCCTTGGCTGCTCCTATTGCAACTTTCATCCTTATCGCCCATGTTAGTGGCTGCGCGCCACCTGCAAAAACAAAGAAAATCATATGACGGGGATTATAAAACACGCTATAAAGAACCAAAGAAATGTCGATTTTGAACAGAACTTTGCTCAGGTTTACATACGTCTAAAAAGATGATTCTCCAAGCTTCCTTTTGGCATGAACTCATATACCAATAACCGGTCTTCACCCTCTACACAATACCCAACTAGTTTGACAAGATTTGGGTGACTAAGCTGACCAAGATAGTTCACTTCAGTCTGAAACCAAACAAACATAAAAGAAAATAATGTCAGCCAATAATGTTAACACAATTTCATGACCAAAACCAGACTAAGAGAAGGAGAGTAAAAACGGCGTACCAACCACTCCTTATGACCTTGAAAACCTTCAGTTTTAAGCTTCTTAACAGCAACAACGATTCCAGAACCCGGTTTCGAAGCAGTAAAAGTTGTTCCATCGATCCATCCTTTGAACACATAACCAAAACCTCCTTCACCTAAAAGACTATCGGGCCGAAAATTCCTAGTAGCGCTCTTGAGCTCGTTGAAGGTGAAAGCTTTAAGATTTGGTGATGACAATATCTCCCCTTCTGTTCTTGGTGTAGGTAAAGACTCTAAACTACTGTAAGAATTTATGCTTAAGCTTGAAGGAACTGTGGAACGGCTTGTCTTGCTAGAAACTCTTGAGCCTGATGAACCTAAATTAGAGCCCAAAAAAAAAAAAGTAAGTAAATCAGACTTAAAAGAAAGATCATGACTTAAATCAAATTCCTGGAAACTCTCGAGGCTTAATAATCCTACAAACAGCCAAATCTCAACATTAAGCAATTCAACCATCTTTAATCAATGTCCTTTAAGTTCTTGGTGCTTTAACAACCCTATAAACAGCAAAACAGTGAGATTATAAAGTACCACATCGATTCGAAAATGAACTTGTTCCAACATTACCCCAAAATCAGTCAGAGCTATATATAAACCGTGAGATCAGACATATGCTGCGATGGGTAATTATGAAAGGTTTGATCTTTGAAGATCCTAAACAAGAACAACAGCTTAACAATTGAGAATTTAGTTTGGGCTCAAGAATTTAGTTATTTGATTCAAAAAAATAACTGAAGAGCCCATGTGGATAGTAAAGAGAAATCTCCAAGAGACAATAACAGAAACTTAACCAGAAACTGAAAATTGGATGAAAGAGGGAGAAAAATAAGAAACTTCTGAGCTATGGAGAGGAAGAGGAACTTACCAGAATTAGCATGAGGACTGTGGCTGCTACTATCCACTTTAGCTGATGAATCTAAACAATTACCCATTTTCCAAGGAAAAGACTCACTGTTTTTTCTTCTCGAAACGATAAACAGATTCAAAAGAACATCTGAAAATGGAAAACAGAGGAGCTTCTTCTTCGCTTTTGTTTTCTTTCCTTTTTGTTTTCTCAGGCGCAAAGTCTGGGAGTAATTGAAATCGGTCGAATAATAATAATTACTAACCTTTTTTGTAAACATAAAAAAGATTTGGAAAACAAAAAAATCAGAATGAGAGAGGAAGAAGAAGAAGAAGGAACGTGAATTTCTGAAAGAACACACACAAGCACAGCACACCACACCATACAATTACATACAAAAGTCGCGGTGGTGGGGTTTTTATGAAACTACGACTCTACCCTTCTGCTTTGTTCTCCGGGGTTTTTTTTCCAGGCATCGAGAAGGGATAGTTTGGTAAAAGTGTGTTACTAGATCTAGTTACGTATTTGCTTGCGTCAGCAAATCCACATCAGATTGTAAAGCTTTGCATTATTTTACCTTTAAGCAAAAGCAAAAAAAAAACTCCTATAAGATGAATCAAATCTACAAATGATTTTCAGTCGCTGAGTGATGATAAATTGGTAAAAGATTCGAATAATTTTTGGATAAATATAAGATTTAATAATTTCAAAAAGAGGTAGTTAACACGCTTTTTGGAATATTTTAATTTCAAGTGTATCAAAAACTTTATTTCATGCATTGACCCAGCAAAATTCCTCTATCCATTCACATTATACGTTGGAGCGACACATACGATACGAGACCATTTCTTTTGTCCATATTACACCTTGACACGTGTGGACAAAAATCACATATGAAATATCTTTTATAAACTATCAGAAAGCATCGTAGAATTATAAAATTGTGAAACATAAAAAGATAAAATAACAAGCACGGTAGAACGAGTAAAACAAACACTTATCCCAAAAAACGAGTAAGACAAGCAGTATTAATACTAATTACGCAACAAAACAAAAGATTAAATTATGATTTAGAATCTTATTATATAAAGTTGGATCGACGTGATATAAAGCTTGATCTCTCAACGTGAGTATGACACGTAAGATAATTTTTATTCACGAGATTGTGATATTTGTCATATTTAATTTAGATTTTGATATGTGTCAATTTAATTAAAAAGGTAAAAATGAATTAAAATAAATATTAAAAAAGAGTAAACAAAAAAAAAGGCAATCTTAAAAAAGGAAAAACAAGAATAAGTAACTTATAAAAAAGGTTCAACTAAAAAAAGGCAATTTTAAAAAAAGAAAAAACAAGAATAAGTAAGGAAAACTTATAATAAAGGAAAATGACAAAAGAAAATTTAAAAGTTTATAATCTACAACTACGACCAAACTTAAAAAAGAAAAATTACAAATATGCTCTAAATTTAAAAGAAAAATTATTAATATACGATTTAAAATCGATTCCTAATCTTAAAAAGTAAATGGAAAAAATAGTAGTTATGTTTAGACTAAGAAAAATTAAACAAAAATTATAAATAAAAGCCAAAGTTAAAAAAAACCATATTTTAGTTTAGAGTAAATAAATTAAACAATATATTACAATTCTAAAAATAAAATGAATAAAATCCAAATTTTATATGAAAAAAAAAACTATATTTCAGTTTAGAATAAGGAAATTAAACAATAGCTTACAATCCTAAAAAACTAAAGTTTTAAAAAAAGAAAAAACAATTAGTATTTCTATTTAGATTAAGAAAATTAAAAAATAGAATACAATCCTAAAAAGAAAATGAATTCTCATTCCCCACCTCTAGATAACCTAATTGATAACTTCTCAATTTCACAAAAAAAAAACTTTTCATAACATTTTTCGTCCATTAATTAGCTGCAAGTAATCTTTTGTCTCTAATAGAAGACATGATTACGTAAAGAGAAAGTTCATGTTACGTAAAGAGAAAAGCCTGATCGTGCCAAGTGTCAAGTCAATCGATCAGATTCTGACATGTGTAAAAGAAATTTCTAAAAAAATATATAATTAGTTTTTGACACATAATATTAACAATAGAAATATAAATTTATAATCGATTCATAATACTAAAAGGTAAAATTACTATAAAAAAAAAATTATCCTAAAAGCCAAAGTTGATTAAAAAAATAAAAATTGAAAATTAATAATGGAAAAATTTAAAATCGATTAATAAACAAAAATTAAAAATTCGGAAAATTAATAATTGATTCATAATTTTAAAAGATAAAGTCAATAAAAAATATTAAATTTATCCTAAAAGACAAAATTAATATAAAAAGTAAAATAAATCCTTAATTTTTCCATTTATATTAAGGAAACAATTAATTACTAATCATAAACCACAATTTGATAGTATGTCAATTACACACCAAAAAAATTAAAAGTACAATAATCGTATCCAAAACTATTTACTGCATATGCTTCACCAAATTTTTCATTCAATGTATATATTTATTTAATCGAAAACTTTGTTTCTAAATTTATGTATTATATATTTTCACGGTTGATCTAATTTTATTTTTCCATTTTTTTCGTTTTTAGTTTTTTTTTTCACGGGTTATAAAATATTAAATTACAAACCCGCATATATGCGGATACTTATATAGTAGTTTCATAAATAGCAAATTATTTTGAGGGATAACCGAACAAAATATCTTTCTTTATTAGAAGGGAATGCGTATGTGCTATTCCCTTTGTTTCACAAAATATGTTACACATATTAAGAAAACTAATAAAATTTTTATTTTACCCTTTATTAATTACACTAAACAAATTTTTTCTTTCTAATTAATACATTAAAACAATAAGATTAAAACTGAATTTTTAATAAAAGTTTTGTATTAAAAATACAAAGTGACACTCTTTGTGAAACAAAAACAAAGCATTAAATGATATTCTTTGTAAAACTGGGGTAGTATTAAGCTACTAGCAATTTATGAGTCATGGTCGAATGAGATATAATATAATTGTATAACATAATTTTCGGTCGGCAGTTGTATATAGCATTAACAGCTCAATATGCAAATGTACGTTATTTGCAACTTGATATATATGATATTACCAAGTGTTTTGTATGAATATCATCATACGGTTTTAAATACGAAGCATGTGAATAGTTGTAACACGACCAAAAGTATGTGAATAGTAATCTTTTGACTATTTCAACCTCTTTTGTATATTTTGTCAACCATTAAGCCATCCATTATGATAAAAAGTACTTACACGTAGTTTATAAAACACGGTTGAGTTCATTAAAAGCATAGTATTATTTTAGTTGCTATCATATTTTATGCTTTCAGCCTTCTTTTATGCGTCAGCAATATTATCTTTTCCTTTACACAAACGAATCTTATCGTCTTTATTTTTACTTTTTTATAACCATTATTTTTAATACTTTATTATCAATCATAACTTAATAGTTGACACCTACATATTCATATCATGGACATAGTTTCTTATTTCTCCCCTGAACAATTTTATTAAAACTCCTAGAAAATTAAATTATGAGATTATTAAAAATTCTTAAAACTCCATCAAAATCAATATGTAATGATCAGAGCCGGCCATGAGATTTAAAATGTTAGAAGTAAAAAAAAAATTAGGTTTTTTCACAAATTTTGAATATGAGATTTTGATCGATCTTCGTATTTTTTTAAACTACCTACAAATTTATAAACTCAATTACGATGAACTTGTATTTTTTATGCTGACTCTTGTAATGACCATTTAATGATTGTGAGTTTGTGACCCACTTTGGTCAACCCACTTTGGTCAACTTTAAAGCAACCACCGAAATTTTCCAACATGTTGCAATTTTTATAGACAAGCGTATGTTTTTTACACACAATTTCATTGCTGGTTAAAATATTTATTTATGAGTTTGTCTTGACACCAAATTTTAGCAGGTCCATATAAAAGATACTCATATAATATATATATATATATAATACAAACAAGTTTCTATTTAAATTTATGGGCAAAAAAACAAAACATATGACTAAGATGGCCCAATCAATTAAAAAAAAAATCAATAAAACTAAAAAAAAGTTATTAGTTTTACTTTTTTGTTGGAAAACTTGTGTTTCATTAGCAATTTAGCACTTTTTGTATAAAAAATTTTATTTTATCAAATTTGTATGATATGAATTATTGGCCCTTAAATTTTTTTTTTTCAAGCCTCCATAATTTTAGGGCATGTCCTGTTTATAGGTAATTTCTTTTCCTTCTTCTCCTCCTTTGCACTAGGAGAAAGACGATTAGAGGAGAACAAAAGACGATTATATCAGAGGAATAAGAAGAGACGATTAATCCAAACAAGTTGTTAGGAAATTACGTTGCAATTTTAGAGTAAAGCATGTGATTTTTTGACAATGGAACGGCGTGTAGTTTCTCTTTCAATCTCTCAGACACGAAGACCATTTCACAGGTTGGGACCCCAAAAGTGCACACGCGTCATCGTAGCCAATCAAAAATGTTAAGTGAGATCATCAGTCCAGTGTTGAGCCTCCACGTGGAACATCGACGTCTATTTTCGCGCCTTTGTAATAAAATATTTTGGTTTTGCGATTCTCGAATTCGATCTCAGAGTGAACAAGGAATAGTGAAATTCGAATCAACGAAGCTTCGCCGGAGGAATAATCGCCGGTGTGGGGGGCATTTCCGCAGGGCGATGGAGGTGCAGGGCTCCGGGCTCCGGCGAATTCTGTTGTTGGCTTTGTGCGTCTCCGGGATCTGGTCCGCCTACATCTACCAAGGCGTTCTCCAGGAAACTCTGTAAGTAATTTTTTTCAGAGCGGATCGATTCTCATCGCTGAATTAATTCCATCTTCATTGCTTGATTCGGCTTGTTGTTGAGAGATTGTTGTTAATTTTAGATCCTTAGTTAGGCGACATTACGGGTTATGATTCGTCTTAAAATGCACTTCCGTATTCGAAATCGGTGGTTTGAATTTCTAGAGAAATAGCTGCAGGAGCTTGTTCTTGATCCATACGCGAATACACTTGTATTCGAAATCTGTGGCTGGGATTTCTAGAGTTGTAGCTGCAGAATATTGATCCGTATCCGTATGCAAAAGCACTCCCGTATTCGAAATCTGCGGTTGGAAATTTTAGAGACATAGCTGCAGGAACTTGTTCTTGGTCCATGGACTAAGAAATTCATTATCTGATTAGGTCCACGAAGAGATTCGGTCCAGACGAGAAGAGGTTCGAACACCTCGCATTCTTGAACTTGGCTCAAAGTGTAGTCTGCTTGGTCTGGTCTTATATAAGTGAGAATTTGTCCTATTCCATCTCCATTGCCTTATCATCGAATACAGACAAATGGAGCTGAAATGTCTTTGTATGCAATCTGATTCTGTCCAGTGATTAAGCTCTGGTCAAACGCCGGTAACGGTGGAGCACCATGGTGGACTTATTGGAGTGCCGGCATTACTAATACCATTGGTCCTGCCATGGGAATTGAAGCCTTGAAGTACATCAGTTATCCAGCTCAGGTAACTTTTCACCTGATCATTAATACGCAGATTATGGTTTTTTAAATATTTCTTATTTAAGCAAAGGGTTGAATTCTGATCTTGCTTCGTGCAGGTCCTGGCAAAATCTTCAAAAATGATTCCAGGTAAGGTATCTATCTCCAAATTTTAATCCACTATTATCTCGAAAAGATGATTATGATTTATGAAACACTCTTTCTTACATATTTCGTCTCAATATCTCTCTGTTTATCTTATTTGTGTTTTTTTTTCCATGATGCCAGTTATGCTGATGGGAACTTTAGTCTACGGAATAAGATACACTTTCCCAGAGTACATTTGCACCTTTCTTGTCGCGGGAGGAGTAGCCATCTTTGCTCTTCTTAAGGTATGCAAATGTGCTCATCCAAAAACTTTGATCAAAGCATATTATTAAGCTTTTGATTATTATTTTTTTCCAGACAAGCTCTAAGACCATTAGCAAGCTAGCACATCCAAATGCACCCCTCGGCTACGCACTTTGCTTCTTAAACCTCGCCTTTGACGGATTCACAAACGCCACCCA
Organism: Eutrema heterophyllum; assembly: GCA_002933915.1. Taxonomy (NCBI): domain Eukaryota; kingdom Viridiplantae; phylum Streptophyta; class Magnoliopsida; order Brassicales; family Brassicaceae; genus Eutrema; species Eutrema heterophyllum. The sequence continues at coordinate 525,690 of PKMM01022747.1, read as the reverse complement.
AGACTCCATTGCCTCAAGGTATAAATGATCTGACATTGCATCAAAACATAAAATTTACAATCTTCTCTCTATAATCACATCACCATACGATGAATTTTTCACAGGTACCCGAAAACCGAAGCTTGGGACATAATGCTAGGAATGAACTTATGGGGCACTATATACAACATGATATACATGTTTGCATTACCACAAGGGATCGGGTTCGAAGCATATCAGTTCTGTAAGCAACACCCGGAAGCGGCGTGGGACATTCTGAAATACTGTCTATGTGGTGCCGTGGGACAAAACTTCATCTTTATGACAATAAGTAACTTCGGGTCACTAGCTAACACGACCATAACCACGACCAGGAAGTTTGTTAGCATCGTTGTGTCATCGGTGATGAGCGGAAATCCATTGTCGATGAAGCAATGGGGGTGTGTTTCAATGGTGTTTGGTGGTTTGTCGTATCAGATTTTCCTTAAATGGAGGAAGTCGAAAAGAATGGAGAAGAAGAAGCAAAAGAGTTGAGGAATGAGTGAAAAAACTGAGAACGGCTCTGTTTGTAGTTGTTTGTAGTCAACCGAAACATATATAGAGAATCTCAAACCAGATTAGTCAATTGTATGGTAAACATACCGAACCTAGTGATTAACGTATGGTAGACATTTATGATTATTCAAATTTTGTGATCCGATATTTACTAGTTTTGATATTCAACCCAGATCAGCTGGTTTTAGCGGTTGTAAAGTAAGAATTTGGATTTTGATGTAAACCGAACTAAAAACAATTCATGGTTGGATAGACCGGTATGGTATGTATTGATCTGACATTGAAAACCGGATTAGAAGAGTACAAAGGAAGAGAGGCTGAAAATTTCAAAATACAAAAAAGGTAGAAAGTGATGATTACGTTTTGTCTTCCACTAACTAACACAACACTTAACACTAGCTATAGAGAAGTAGATCCAGATCCAACTAAGAAACCTCTTCACTTGAATTTTTTTTTTTGTTCTTCAACTATAATCACGGACGAAGGAGAAGATGAACAAGAAATCATAGGTACGTTTATAGTAATAAGACACTATAATTCACACCAAAATCAAATCATTTCCATTCATATAATCTCTTTACAAATCACATGAATCTCCTGAGAGGGAAACAAAGGGAAACGGGTTTTATAGCAAACAAGAAATATCCTTTTTTCTGTTTTCTTCTTCTCACACCTATGAGAAGTTGCTACAGAAAGAAAATCGAAAGCAAAGTTTTTTTTTTTTTTTCTCTCCAAAACCATATGAAAGTCTTGGGTTATCTTTTCTTCTTGTCTGTTTCCTAATCATTACTGTATAGAGAAAGGCGAGATGCCTCTCTGAAGTTGTTTATCTTTTTCCTTAATTTACACTCTGAAACAAAAACTCTATTTTTTTTTTTCATGTAATATATAGGTTCTGTACAGAGAATCAAGAAAACAACAAATCAAGAATTCATGGGGGAGGAACAAGCCCGGATTATGTATCTGGGTTTGACCCTAAAAGAGGGAGACAAACGAAAGAATGTTTCTTCTCTTAGACACACAAATCATGAATGGAAGAAACACACACTTTTAGCCCTTTTATGAAATGGCTTTTGAGTATGATGATGAGAAAAAAACTCTCCTAATGAGTAGCAAAGATTGGAATCCTGAGTATCTGAGAAAGAGACTCAGTTTCTGAGATTGGTCTAGACTTAGAAATGTTACCTTTAACATTCTAGATTCTAGATTATGAACACTGAGGGAAAAAAAATGCAGATCATGGCACGCCCGCTTCACTAAAACTTTTCAGGCCGATATGGCTGCAAACCTATGAAGAAAATCTAAGCAAAAAGAGGGAGGAGATTGCAAGTTATGTCAGCTCCATGGAGACATAACCGCGGTTTTGAGGACGGATTTTTTTGGTTTAGAGCTTTGGTTTGGTTTGGTTTACAAGCTATCGAGAAGGACTCTTTTGCAAGGGGGTGGTTGTGAAGGATTAGCACTTGGACACGGAGATGGGGACTCCACACCAAGTGTTTTTAGCAGAAAGTTCCTCTCCTGCAGAAACAGATTCATCAGGTTTCTTTTTTTTTATGAAACTATACCTGAAAAAAATCCACAATTTAAATTTAATAAGGTGCAAGCTTACACTTTCAGAGAATTGTGGGCTTGGGATGCCTGCTGCTAGAGATCTGAACAATGGGGTGACTTGAACAGGCGAGTTAAACTCTTCGTCACCCGACATAGGCACAATCTCATTAGGGTTCTTTAGGACATCATGACAAAATGAGAGTAAATCCACTTGTTCCACAGTTGCATCAGACACCATCCCTTTATCTTGTAGCAACTCCTCGCCATTTTGTTCCTGCGTTGTTGTCTGAGAATCAGACATGCGTTGCTGGGTTTTATCACCGGAAGGATGCGGCATTACGGTTGATCCGGAGCTATATTCAGAGCTTGCTGGTGAATCATGGAGATCAGGTTGCCTATAAGTGGACATTAGATGCTCAGAAACCATTTACGTGTAAGACCACAACCATTTATATATAAAAATGTAATTTCAGAACCTCCAAGATGCATGACTATCTTCATTACTACTCCTCAACTCTTCAACAAGATCCTTAAATTCCTCGAGTTGGAAGTCCATGTCTGGAATTCCATCACGGAATATATCCTTCTCTTTGCTTTTATTCAAGAAATCCTGCAGGACCTGCAAATATTAGGAAGAACAACAACAACACTTTTGTTACTAGGAAGCTCATAAAGGATCATGCAGCGGTGTGTTACAGCAATACAGCCTCATAAAAGTGTTTTCATTTCCAGTTCATAGTTTCAAAGTGTAGTGACCAAAATAGTTACCTTCCAGGCATTCTCCATGCTTTGTTCTGTGTTGTCTGCATTAACTTTCTGGGCCAATGAACTGAGAAGCTCGGCTTGTTGCATCAAAGCTGTTACCTTTGGATCATCCTTCTTAAGAAACACCTCTTGACTACCTTTATGTACACCTAATTACAGAATAAGAACTCACAATGTTGCATATTTACTAATGCTCTCACACCAATTTTCCAGGATAAGCAACAACAACAACAAGAAATTTGCGCAGAGTTGTTTACCGTCACTCTCTTTTGTACTATCTGTTTGAATCTGCTCCTCCGTGCTGTCGACACTTGTGGCATTGTGGGCTAGTACTGAAAATGGAGGTCTTATCTGCTGATTCACACCCGAATTAACCTTTAAATGTGACCTATCCCCATAGCTACTGATCGCTGTATGATCTGGAATGTGACTTCTCCTGAAATAATGAACATGACCAATACATGTGAATAAACGTTTCAGAGCCTTCTTCTTTGGATCAATGAGGCCCCAAAAGAGAAACCAAAACAAGGTTCTCACCTCATTTTCTTAGCAAGAGGGGATTCACTTTCGGCTTTCCGCGGTGTACTAATACCGTCTGGGAACAACATTCTTTTGTTGTTTGAGTTCACACAACAAGCAATCCTATTATCTTTAGCCATAGCTTCATACTTAGCTCTCTTCTTGCACAGTGTTGTGAACCTGTTCTTCACAGCATTATCCGTTCTACAGAAACAAGAAAGAACATTTCACCTTCTAATTTCATATCCATTAACTTCACTCACCATAAAAAGCTTCTTTGTTCTGTATATATACCTGCCTGAGACCACTTTTGCTATCTCAGTCCATCTGTTCCCAAACAATCTCTGTGCCTGAGAAACACAACACACACAAGATCAGACACAAACTCTATAACCTCTTCATCTATGTGATAAAAAGACGTCTAACCTCACACAAAAGTGTATCTTCTTCAGGGGACCAGCCTCCTCTCTTGAAATCAGAGTTCAAGTATGTGTACCATCTGCAAAATCAAAATCCATGATCGGATTAAACAAAACCCAAAAAAAAAAAAACAGAAAAACTATCATTCATTTTGATTTTGAATAGATTTAACCAAACCTTCTTCTACACTGCCTTGTGCTCTTATCAGTGAACTTGGATGCAATGATCGCCCAACTGAAATCAATCAACACAACAACAATCCCACTTTCTCATCAGAATCAATCGACCCATTAAAACAGAAAACTTTCCCGAGAAATTGAATAGAGAAAAAGAAGAAAAAAGACTCACTTTTCAGTTCCATGTAAACTGATTTGCTTTCTTAGTATATCATCCTCCTGCAAAACTCAAACAAAATCCATATCAGAAACTGTTCGATGATTACAGAGCAATAAAACAGAGATTCAGCGAATATTATTGTATAATATATATATAGAGAGACCTCTTGTGTCCAAGTGACAATATGACGCTCCTTCTTTTTGGAATCATCGTTATTAACGATCTTCTTCTTCTTCTTCTTCGTTGTCTCTTCCATTAAAATTTTGTTCGTCGTTGTTTTCTCTCTCTAACGCTCTCCTCTGTTAATTTCTTTGTCTATTGTTTTCTTCGACGCTCCTTCTCCTTTATTAAAACCCAAAACTATCTCTATCCCACAGAGACCCCTCCAACTTCTTTTTTTTCTTATCCGGCAAAAAAAAAAACACAAACTTTATCCAGGAAAACACAAAAATAATCAAAACCCCTAAATTAATTCACTCTGTAAAAGGAACTCATTTTCATCACTCGCGACACTCGTGCTTTTTAAACCTCACGAATCCGTAAGTTTTTTTTTGTAATTTCACAAAGATTGAATTTCGACGAAACGGAAAAAAGGAAAAAGATATTCTTATAGAAAGAAAGAAAGAAAAAGTTGAGATTTTTTACCAAAAACGAAATTAAAAACTCCACTTTTATAATGTATCATTCACGATTCATGAACATTGGTTTCGTTTAGAAACTCCTCTCATTGCCATTTGGAACAATAATAAGAAAATGAAAATGATCTCATTACTCTCTCCCTCTCTCTCTCCTTCACATGACTCCCTTTTTGAACTCTCTCTCTCTATATTTTATTTTTAACAATTTTGGGAATTTAAGAAAAATAAATTAAAAAAAAAGGCAACGTATGGATGGGTTAGTGCGCGGGTATGAAGGGAAGTTTGAAATATAACGCTGAAATCCCCATTAATGTCTTTATTTATTTTCTTTCTTTTTATTTCATTTTTTTATTATTATTACACCTATAAGGTATGAATGTATTTTTGTAACCAATATAATTTATATTTGTGAATATAGAATACAAAAAAAGTTTATCACATTCAAAAACTTGCCTTAAGTTACACACAAACGAACGTGGTGATTTTATTACGGCATTGTCTAGAGTTTTGTGGGGAAGATGATTACTTTTTTTGGTTTTCTAATTTATCAAAATTTTTTATTATTACAAAAATAATATTTCAAAATTTTGGTGTTTGAAAGTGCACATGGTTCCATTAATATATAGAATATGATTGTCATTTTTCTATCCGATTTGATTGTGTTTTAATGTATTCGTATACAAAGTAAACTAGTTTGACTTGATTTGATACAGTTCTGGTTTTATTTAAATTTGAATTTACCTCACAATTCTTTTTTTCTATGGCGATTTGGTTTGGGTTTTGTCTCCATTTTTTGTTAAATATAAAAAAACTTAAATCACTTCAATCTGGAAGTCCTAAAATTTATATTTATATTTATATATGAGATAACATTGAGCAATTATTGCAAGGAGATATTGACAATGTTGTTGTTGTTGTTTTGTTAAAAGAGTATACGACAATTTACGTGACTCAACTAGCAACCATTGCCTTTGGTTTCAAATTTTTTGAGACTTAATTAAATGAGATTCGTTTTTCTATAAAAAAAAATTTTAAAAATTGATCGCTGTGACTTAATAAGAGCATGCAAACGAACTGCTCCAATTCAATTTAAACCTTTTTTGGTAATACTTCTTATTATTTGGACCTATATATAAATTCAGACCGTTGTTACTTAAAACAGTTCAGGAGAATGAATTTAAGTATTTTGTTTGTTTGGACTTATTATATTTGATTTTTAGTATGGGTAATCACATGGGATAAGATAATCTTATTTCATCTTTTTCGTTTTGTTAAACTAAAGAATTAGCTGGGATTAGTTCAAACTTTGACCAGAAGGTTGAGGCACACGTGAGAAGTGAGCGCGTGATGTTTGGAAATTTGGAATTGTAGTCATAACGGATTTTAAACAGCTAAGCACTCTGACAAATCACTTTTTTTCTTGCAAGTAAATATGATAAATGTAAATGCATGCAAGTGACCCAAATACTTCTACTTCTACTACTATTTTTTTCATACTTTTTTCTCTTTTTTTGCTTTTTTTTTTTTTTTTTTAAGTGCATGCAAGTGACCCAAATACTTCTTCTACTACTACAAGAGATGTCAACAACACTCACACATACTAACGAAATCAAACCTACTTATTTTTAAGTAATGGAGTAGTATTAACCCATGTTCAAAATATCTCTTGCGTTAATTGGGCAGTCGACGAAAGCCTAGCGCCTAATCCCGATTAATTGATTAGAGTCTAGTGCCTAATCAATTAATCGGGATTAGTTTTTTATTTTTTTACATGTACATGGATATGTATATTATATCAACTGGAATAAAACAAAGATTCAAACTATCGGTTTATGTAACTTCGCATGGACAAAAAGTAACGAGTTTGAGCCATATAGACGAGTTTTTTACCTTTTTCTCGATTTTTGATTAATAAATGACAATTTATTATTTTGTCCTCATCTTCAACCTCACGACCATGATTTTTTAAAAAAACCTAATTCGCCGCTGTAATTTCTCCACTTTCATCATTTTTCTTGTTTTTTTGATGTTATATAGCAAAATATGATTCTGACCAAAAATATATATATATATATATATATAGCAAAATATGATAGATCCATCTAGTAACTATCGATTTTTTACTTGAATCAAAAGAAGAAAAAACGATTTTTTAAAAAAAATCTGATTTTTTACCAGATTATGATATAATATCGGTGGATCCAAGCCGCCGAGCGCCTTACCGCTGTGGAATGGGCTGCCTTGGCAGATTTTTTCGAACATGGGTATTAACTATTAATTGATATTATGTGAAACATATATCTCACATTCGTAGTGGAAAAAAAATCAAACTTTATATATAATGTATAAAAGACATGAGCCAATCCACTAATGATCAGTTGGTTTTGAATTGGAAACTCATGAATTTAACATGGTACCAGAGTTTGAGTTTGAACATGGCTTGTGCGTGCTCCAAATAAGGTTTATTGCTAGTTTTAGAATGAGATTCAATTCGAAATGAGATGGAAGAACCATCATCTCGAGAGAGCGTGTTAGGACTCTCACATCCTAAGTTGTGATGAGACCTAAGAAATACGAGTCAATCTTATCCGAGATTAATCTTATATTGGATTTTGTCGAAATTAATGATTAGAAAAATTATTATTTTGAAAGAGCGTGTGAAAAATATATAACACATATGAAGTTGGAAATGATTTGAACTAATATATGACACATGATACATTTTACTTACTACCAATTAGTTTTAGGTTGGAAACCTAAAAACTTAATATGTTGTTAGTCATCCATTTTGCATTTATTTTTAAAATTTAGTTCTTCCTATATTATAGATTTATTGTCCACTGTGTGTTTGTAGGTTTGAGACCGTACAAAGTTAAGTTGTATTTTAAAATTTTGTCGGAAAAACCTACATTTCCTATAATATCTACTTTTAAAAAAGAATAAAAGCCATACAATGTGCTATGATTTTTAGGATATAGGTTTCTAAAAGTCTTTAAATTTTATTTGGTACAGGAAAAAAATGATTTTGAAGGGGTTGATACACTCTTTTTAATCATATATTTCGTTCTACGTTTAATTCTCTTAATTATTTCATTCAATATTTTTGTATTCTATTAGAAAATGGTGGATACAATGGTAGATATATTTACAGTAGCGGAGGCAATGAAGGAGCAGGGGGTCAGCTGACCTCGTCACTTTTTAATTTTTATTTCATATAGTCAAAAAATTATAATATATGTTGAAAATTTGGTTAATATTCAATGGTTTGACCCATTGTCAATTGGTTAATTTGGTTTTGACCCATTGTCAATTATTCAAAACTTATGTATTTTTTTTTTTTTTAACATCATAAAACATTAAAAGCTTGTTGATTTATTATTATTGTCTTTTTCATTATTTGAACATCCATTTCTTTCTCAAATAATCTTTTTAATAAATTTTTAGATTTGGTGTTTATATTTTTTTTCCTTTCGATAACGGTGTGGTTGCTGTATTTCTTTTTTTCTTTTTTCAATAAAGATATTCAAGTTTTTGATAAATTAGATTATAGTTTATATTATATTTTTTGACCCTCATTGGCATTTTTTCTATCTCCGCCACTATATATATAGACAACTTTATAATATGTGGTGGGATGATATGTATGTGAACGGCAAACGGTGGAACCGGTGAACGGCGAACGGTGGAACCGGTAAACGGAGACTAGATACATATTGGTATGACTACAGAGGAGCCGATGACTGGCGGCTAAGACTCTTTTGTGGTCAGGTCAATATGCATCTAGGCAGGAGCGACCAATTGTTTTCAGTTTTTCTTTTCTCAGTATATTTTTAACTTTAACAAATAAAAAACTGTCTAAAAAAAAAAATAGAATACCTAACAATATTTTTTCACAGACCAAGAACTGCGACATCACTGTAGAATGAATTAAGGTATTTGACACTAGAATATTTATTTATATATATATTTGTTTTTTGTATTATTGTTTATTTATTGTATAATCTTAATTTCTATAAAAATGAAACTACATATTTTCTTTTATAAAATACTATTTATTTTATATTGTTATAGAACTGTTACTTATTAATATTTGTTTCATTTTTTTTCTTTCACAAATTCATTATTCGCAAAATCAATATTAGTTCCATGCGTTTGTGATATTATTCCATTTATTCCGCATTTCCAAATTATTAACGTTTCTTTCTTGATCACAATCCAAAAACCCTCCCGCCAAAACATTGGACTCGGTTCACACTTCACAGTAACGAGATTGAAACCAAGAAGTATCTGAATCTATGAAAGTCAAGGCTCGTGTTTTTGTGATTGGACATAGTATAAATTATCACACTATTTACATCTTGAAAGTAAATAAAGGCCAAAGGGACTGTTAAAAACAACTGCTTCATATACGATTTAAGTGTTAAATAGGAAAAACATAGATGCAATGGAAGTAAAAAAGGTCGGTGAGATGAGGAAGGCCCACAAGCAGCCACAAAAAGGCCGACTCTATGATAAATAATGGAACCCAATGCAAAAGTTTTTTTTTTGAAACTTTTTTGCATTAATTTTTTTTTTTGGTTTTTTTTTTAATACAATATTACCTAACCGGAAATAAATCAAACCATAATAACCCAATGAGCCTGGTTAGGAACACTAAACCAAATTACAATTGAAACCGTAAACCGGATTCAAGCCAAAGCCGAACCAAGAGCAAGAACCGGAGCAAAACTAGAGGTAAGGAAACCCTACACGTCGCGGATCAGAAAACCTCCGCCCAATACAAAAGTTCACTCCTTTCTCCTCTCATTTTATCACCATTTTTTACACTAAAGTTTACGTTTTTCTTTCTTTTCTATCTGCCAACAAAGTTATACTCTTTATATTATTCGCTCTCCCTTTTGAAATAACTTTTATTATAAAAAAAATTCACATGATGAAAATCAGATGTTAAATTTGCTAATGTCTAACTTTCTCTCGTTTACTATATGTGTGTTCGAATTTCATCAGTTGATTAACAAGGTTTAATATGTTTTCTTAACGATTTTGCATATATTCGAGTGCATAAAAATTTAAGAATTAACTAAAAAACATCTGAGATATAAAACCAATTAATTGTTAATTTAAATAATATGGTTATTGGTATTTAGCTTCTAGATTGTATTTTTATAATGAAAAAAAAATTAAAAGATGGAGAGGAAAAAGATTCCCTCCATAACATGGGTCGTTCTCAATTCTTTATGCCACAGCAATTTGTCATATTGTGGCTTTTGGGCTCTACTTTGAAAGAGAGTGAACATTTATCACTTATTCACTTCTACATAATATTCCCATTGGATAAATTACTTGTAGCTTCCTATTTCCTAAACTATAATGCAATTTTACCAACACCAACTACACATAAATAGCCTTCCTTTCTTTTATTATATTTTCACATCATGTGCATTCTTAGCTCAAATGAATCTATCTCGGTTAAGATTTTCATTCACTACATTAATAGTTTGTATGCCATATACTCTTACCACATGTTTACCACCAAAAATACGAAATATTACAACAACTATATAGTATTAAGTCCAATACAAAATTAATATATAAATGATGGAGTTTAAAAGTAGGATGATACACAAAATTGGAGTACAAAGCTAAGACGTTAAGAAAACATGAATCGCAATAGAAGTATTTTATTGTCAATATATTATATAAATATATTTATCACATATTTCATGATCATGGTGGGTTTCATTTTGATGATGGAAGATGATGTGAGATAAAAATTGAAAATATAAAGGAAATGTGGAAAGATATTGATTGATTTTTTTTTCCAAGGCTATGGCCAACTCTTATGGACTTTGCAGCCAAATTTTTTTGACTAAACCCCTGACATTATATATATCTTTTATAAATTTTAAGAATGAGTTACCTTGTAGGCAATTTGATTTTACACCTACACACATTTTTCAACTGTTCATTTAAAAAAAATACCAAGATACCCTTGGGTAGGAGAGCGAACGTATGTGTATGTGTATTTTATCTATTTCCTGTCTTTTTCTCTTTTTTGCTTTTGTTTTCACATTTGTTTTGCTTATTTCTTTTTATAAAAAAAGTAATTTCACATTTTTTTTGCACTATAAACTATGTTTTTTCTCTCTATATTTTGATACATATTTCACAATATTTTACTAACATGTGGTTCGAACACATTGGACGAATGCATGCGTATCCAGATAGTTGCGTCCACGTGGACGCATTTAAATGGATAGATATGTGTGTATCGTCCACGTGGACGCAACTACATGGATGTGTATGCGTATCCACGCAAATATCGTCCACGTGTACGCCCCTACATAAATATGCATGCGTATCCACTCGAATATCGTCCACGTGTACGCAGATACATGGATACGCATGCGTCGTATCCACAATGTTCCACTTCCGAGCCATGAATTTTCTTGTTCTGGTAATCGTTACCATTCTTTGGAGTTCAAATCGAGATCGAAAGGCTTAGCCAAAGGGATATATATTCACAACGGGAGCATAAATACGACGTCAGAAATTTTTCCACCGGATATCCAACCACTTTCCGATGGGGGATTGCAATTACAATGCCCGTCGGAAAGACGTCGGAAAATTTCCGACGGATATTCGGCAATTTTCCGACGGGGCAATCCAACTAAAACTCTGTCGGAAAATCATCGAAAATCCCTCTGACGGAAACTGGTTGTCGGAAATCCGTAGAAAAATACGGCAGAAAATCAATTGGAAAAGTTACAACCATTTTCGGACGACCAATGTTCGTCGGAATGTTCCGACGAAAATCCGACCGAATTTGATTTCCGAGGAGCTGTAACTGGCGGATTTAGTTCTGTTGGAAATCCGACAGATAAATAACGACTACAATGCCCCCGCCAGTTTTCACATCTAATTAAAAGGTTGTGAAATTGGTATCAAAATATAGAGAGAGAAAAATATATATAATTTGATTGTGAAAAAATAATGGTTAGATTACCAATTCTCGAAAAAACTTTTAAAAAAATCTTTATTTTTAATAAAATTTGGTTAAATTTTGCAAAAATTATTTAATTTTGACAAATATCAAAGGAACCATTCGGGTATTTATAACTATTCGGTTAAGTTTGGTACCTTCTAATTCAGTTCAGTTTCGGTTCGGTTTTTAGGTTCTGGGTATTTTGCCTATGTCTATCTCGCTCTCTTTTGTTAAAGTCAAATCAACAAGAAAATGTGAAAAAAGGAAAAAGAAAAAAGAAAAAGAAAGAAAAAACAAAAAAGAGAAATAGATGAAAAATAGAAGAGATAATGGTGGAGATAATATAGTAAAAACACAAGAAATGTGCTAAATGTAATTTTTCTTAAACGTGTCTTAAAGTGTAATTCTACTTTCCTTGAATGTGTTTTAGAGTTTAATTCTATTTTAAGAAAATGTCTTTAGGCGTAATTTTCTCAAATATTAATCATGGTCGCATATTTATTGCTGTTTTCTAAAGAGTTCCATTCTCATCCCCATAACAAAATAAAGCAACACTATTTATGTAAGGTCTACTTAGCATGCTTATCAAAGAAAAAGGAAGAAAATAATGAACAGTGAGTCCACATTTTATTAATATTTATATAATCATAATATTTTGCACATTTTTAAAAAAAGAGCACAGAGAATTTGTGTATTATGACAAGGAAAAATATAGTTTTTGTACTTATCAAATCATTTAAAAAGATTTATGGATCATATATTTTATGATCCATATAAATATTGTTTAATTATATTCGAGATTTCCACTACAATCTTTAGATTCTAATACATTGTAACCGGTGGTTTTATTTATTTAAGAGAAATATTGAAATACTTTTTTGCAGTATCAAATTATATAAAGCTGAATATTTCAAAATTAGTAACTCACCAGATCGAGACATGTATCGTGTCAATCGATCAAATTTTGACACGTGTAAAAAGAACTTTCAATTAGATTTTGCCACATAATACTAACAATAAAAAAAAAATTATAATCGATTCCTAATTATAAAAGGTAAAGTTACTAAACAAAAATAAGTAAAAATACAAAATTTAAATTTATCCTAAACGGTAAAGTGGATAAAAGAAAAAGGAAAAATAGAATTTTTTTTAATTTTTCCATCTAAGTTAAGGAAATTAAACAATAGATTACTAATCCTAAAAGGACAAAGATTCTAATTTCGCACATATAAACAATTTGGTAATCTCTCAATTACATATAAATTAAAGAAATCAAAAGTCCAATAATAAATTTTTCAAAACTATTTATTGCATATGCTCCACCAAAATTTTCCTTCTAGATTATATATTGTTTTTTTTTAACGGGTGATTATATATTATTTTATATCTTTTTTGTTTTTAGTTTTTTTTCACGGATTATAAAAATTTTAAATTATAAATATGTGTATACGCGAGACCTAATCTAGTATATATATATATATATAAATATATTTGGTTATAAGAATAGGTTACTCGCATTGTTTTTATTTAAGAACTCCCACAGAATGAAAATATATATTTTTGGATAACCACTTTCTACTATTCTATTGGTTCGATGAGGAAGTGGTCCAGTGAAGATGGTGGCCAAATTAGTGAGTAAAAACGACTTCTTAAAAACTATTAAAAAGCTTAATCCACACACACACACATATATTGAAATGATTAGTTATGTAACAGAACTATTGTTAAGTGGGAATTGATGGAGGAGTGGCCCAATTTCCCAAAGAGATTTATAGTTTATTTATTTATTTGTTATATTAATAGAATGAGAGATGATGTGTATCTCTTTTGCTACTTTCATCTTCTTTACATGATCTCATCATGCCAAGTAGAGCGGCCTCTGCTCCAATCAATTCCAACCACTTGTCATCGTGTTCCACTGTATTCCTACTTGAGCTCTCGCCACGTTGCACAGCCAAAGTTAGAAATGTTGATTGATTACAGTCTCATATATCATTTTAAGTCTTATCTTATTTTAGATGTGAGGTTTCTAATGTTAATATATATATATATATCTTTATATGTTATTTTTTGTCAATAAACTATATACTGAATTTAAATCGGAATGATAATATAACAATAACACTAGTACAAATTATTAGATTACGTGTCATGGTCATTTTTAAACCTTTTGCATACATTTTCCTATGATGATATATTGAAATTAACTGCATTACGTTGAATAATATATATATATATATATTGAAAGCATATGGTTTTGCCGTATTGGATGATTATGAAGCTCCACTAGTTATTATTATTATGTAGCCCAAATTATCAACTATTTCCTGAGAAACGTGAAACTTTTTAACAAGAAGTTCAAAAGCTTTCATAATACAATAATACGATGGCTAAATAATGATGATCATATCCCATTAATCACTATATACTAGGATTTATGTGTTCAATAGGTATTATTAAATTTGACATTATAATTGGATAAAACCAAAACAAATGGTAATGTAATATGTTTATATCCTTGAAGTATATATATTTTTTGATTCTATAAAAATTGTAAACCGAAATTCAAACTAGCTAGTTTTAGAGGTATGTGAAAAATCAATTTTTTTTGACCAATTAAAACGTTTATAATGGTTAACCATGGTTGAAGATGAAAAGAATTGAATCCTGGTCGCTCAAAAAACATGATGTTTTTTTCACTTACTACCACCATAAATTGGTTCATATACTATTTTCTTGGGAAAATGATTTTCATCATTCGGAATGTGGAAAGGTAAATTTGCAAATGACAACTTAAGCAATCAAAACAATTGGATATTGTTATAAACTTTTAAATGTAAAACAAATGCCAAATCCGTGGTCTTATTAAATATACTTAGTTAACATCTCCTAATTGTCTAATGCGTTCTTTGATATAACATTATTTCCGTTTCAATTCATAAAATCAGTAAATAAAAAGATGATAGTCACAACGGTGATGGTGATCGATCGGAATTTTTCGGAAACGAGTGGTTCAAAAGTTAACTTTGTTTTTGTCAACAATATGCAATATGGGGCTAAGCCAAAAACTAACTCCATGATCCATAATAGTTGATGTTTAAGCAAAAAAAAGTTGTTTCATTTTAATTGATGTTTTACATTTTCAATGCAAAATTAAAGTTTTTATATTTATTTTTGACCATTTATATTCTGCAGTCTTTTTTATCATTGATTGAATTATGTTTAATTAGACAATAAATGAAGTTTTAATTTAGAAAAAATAAAAAATAATGATTTTGTGTGATTTCTTAATTTGTGTGTAAATTCTTTAAATATCAATTATTATGGATTAGAGGAAGTAAATATCTAAGTTATGTATCATGATTTTAGGGAAAATTGTTAAGCCAAAACACTTATATTTAGAAATAAATCTAGTATAAAAACATATCTCAGAGTTCAAGTGGAATATTCATAGAGTAACGTTGTAATTGATATGTAAACAATTTAACAGGATACTTATGGATAAATATCAAGGCAGAAAGGTTTTCCAGAAGAAATTAACTAAAAGAATTTTTTCGATCGTACTTTCTAATAAAATTTGATAGCTTTTGACTCAAATATTAAATTGATTTTTATATACACTTTTATCTACTGCAGAAGGCTATGCTCTTGATTTTAGGTATTAGGCCGCTTCCATATCATCATTAGTTTGTCTTTTATTTTTCCGAACCCATTCATTATACAAAGTTAGCAAAAAAATAAAATAAAGACAACACTGAAAAGGAAAAAACCGTAACTAAAGTCTAGATATTAGGAAAGTAACCCTTTTATTTAATAATTTAGTAATAACTATTCAAGAAGCAAAATTAAATTACCCACTACCATGCTAACAATTTTGTACCAAGAAAAAGACAAGAAGGTAAATTGGAAAACTCCTCAATATCTGTCCCACGTGTGCAAAGAAAAGAATTGATCTTTCTTAAAATCGGAATTAATAATGTAAGAAAATGATTTGTAGATGTTGAATTGCTTGGGATTCCTACAACCGTGTGGGCACCTCACTTTAGAAACTTGAACCCGACTTTTCTAAAACCCTAACCTTTTTTCTTTCTTTCTTTCGTTCGTTTATTTTTTCTAATCTTTTACTTATTTGGCTTTTTAAATATTCTTTCATGCACGCTCTCGCTATGCCCACAAGCTTCTAGCTAGGAATCCGATGCCTATCTTAATATTAGCCTTGCTTAGTTAATTTTCAGTTGATTGGGCCTAAATCATTATAAATTCTGATCCAACTATATATCTAGCTATGATTAAGTGACTAAGTGAGGAAGTGTTATATATATATACTAGATAAATATCCGCATATATGCGGGTTTGTAATTTAATATTTTATAACCCGTGAAAAAAATAGAAAACAAAATTAGATCATCCATGAAAATATATAATACATAAATTTAGAAACAAAGTTTTCGATGTAATAAATATATATATTAAAGAAAACATTTGGTGAAACAGATGCTGTAAATAGTTTTGGATACGATTATTAGACTTTTAATTTTTGGTGTAATTGTCATAATACCAAATTGTGGTTTATATAGAGGTAGAAAATTAGAATTCTTTTCTTTATAGGATTAATTTGTTTAATCTAAATGGAAAAATTAAAGATTTTTTCCCTTTTTATATTGTCTTTTAGGATAATTTTTTTTTTAAATTTAGTAACTTTACATTTTAAGATTATGAATCGGTTATTAATCGATCATTGATCATTGTTTGATTTACGTTTCCAAATTTTTAAGGTTTTTTTATTAATCGATTTAAAAATTTTCCAACTTTGATTTGACACGTGTCACGATCAGGTGAGTTAACAACTTTGAAACATTAAACTTTATATAATAAGATATGAATCTTATATAAATTTTATAGTTTACATTTTTTTGTAGTTTTTATTTTTTCTCTTACTTTATTTTTTT